>MU772508.1:105928-127536 GCA_026770625.1 Nicotiana glauca
GGGGGGGGGGGGGGGGGGGGGGGGGGGGGGGGGGGTAGTTAGAATTTTAATTAAGGAAAGGTAATCTGGGCCGTTGATCTTATTTGATCAACGACTTAGATTAAATCGGGGTTGGGCCGGGTTATATTAGGGATTAGGCTAGGGTGTTTTAATTGGGTATTGGGCCAATTAAATCTGATAGGGGGTGTGGTTAAATTAGGATTGAAATAATAAAAAGCTATTGGTTAAATAGCCAATTTTCTCTCTTTTATATTTTATAAAATAGTTAAAAAAGATTTTAAAACAAATTAAAGGTACTGGACTAATTAATAACGTATAAATATTAGTCTAAAAATACTGGAAACGATTTTACAATTATAAAATACTGCTAATCGTAAAATAGGCTATAATTGCAATTATATGCAACTTAGCTTTAAAAATACCAAACAAATGCGTAACAAATATGAAAAAATTATATTAATTATATCTTGGTGTAAATATTAGAATAAAATAGGTCAATCACAAAAAGGATAAATTTTTGGGATAATTATTGGTTTTGTACTGCTAAAATGGATAATAAATTGCTTTTAAAATCTTTAAAAATAAGGGAAAAATACCAAAATTTTTGGGCATGCTTATATATGCACGTACATGATATTTTGAGACTATTTTGAGTATATAAAAATACATGGGGAAAATTGGGTATCAACAGTTTCCCCTCTTTACCCGAGAAGGATGAAAGAGTTGTCGGGTAAAAATATGATGACCAATTTTGATCGAATAAAACGATTTGAAGAATTTTGACCGAGCTCTGGTTCCTGAGCTACCTACATATCCTTGGTCTTACAGGAATCAGGCCATATGCAGTTCAGGAATCCGTCGGCGAAACGTGCCGATGGAAATTTCGAAAGACGAACGCGATATTCAGGTTGGGAAAGATGGTCAGGGATTGATAGGCTGCGGGAATTAGAGCGGGATCGCTCCTGCTGTGACGGCCGTTGCTGGCCGGTGTACCTGCAAGCGAGCAATGCAAACATATGTTGTGCGCAAATTTAAACGTGATGCAAGTTCCCATTGGACCATGAAATGCTCGTTTTCGGACGGCTAGGATGACGTCCTAAGACCATGACGTCCTGGGCCATGAAGCGTATAATAAAGCATTCGCAGGCTAGGAAATGATGTTCTCGGGCTATGAGAATGATGCCTCCGAACCATGATGCCTTTGAATAATGATATGTAAAAGATAAAGAAGGAGGTCCTCAGGCCATGGCATGTCGTTCTCGGGCTATAAAAATGGTGCCTCTGAACAATGACACCTTTGGACAATTTGGCGATCTTTCAGCCCATGAAATGCGAAAGGTGGCAATATTTTAGCCCTTGAAATGCAAAAGGTGGCGATCTTTCAGCCGATGCGGAATTTAAATAAAGGTGGCATTATTTCAGTCATGGAGAGATTTAATAAGATGGCGATATGTCAGCGTACGAGAGATTTAAATGAAGTGGAGATATTTCAGCCGATGTAGAGTGTAAATATAAATGGTGATATTTTAGCCGATGTGAGATTTAATAAAGTTGGCAATTTTTCAGCCATGCAAAATTTAGATAACGGTTGGCGATCTTTCAGCCATACAGATAGAGGTAGAGCTTAACCTCGGAAGGCAGAATGCTAGCCTTATGCAATGCAGAAGAATGCAGATGGAGACAATGCTTAGTCTCGGAAGGCAGAATGGTAGCCTTATGCAATGCAAAGTGCAGATGGAGACAATTCTTAGTCTCAGAAGGCAGAAAGGTAGCCTTATACAGTGCAAAAAAATGCAGATAAAGACAGAGCTTAGTTTCGGAAGGCATAAAGGTAGCCTTATGCAGTGCAAAAAATGCAGATGGAGACAATGCTTAGTCTCGGAAGGCAGAATGGTAGCCTTATGCAATGCAAAAAAAATGCATATGGAGATAAAGCTTAGTCTCGAAAGGCAAAAAAGTAGTCTTATGCAGTGCAAAAAATGCAAATGGAGACAGAGCTTAGTCTCGGAAGGCAGAAAGGTAGCCTTATACAGTGCAAAAATACAGATGGAGACAATGCTTAGTCTCAGAAGGCAGAATGGTAGCCTTATGCAATGCAAAAAAAAATGCAGATGGAGACAGAGCTTAGTCTTGGAAGGCAGAAAGGTAGCCTTACGCAGTGCAAAAAATGCAGACGGAGACAGAGCCTAGTCTTGGAAGGCAGAAAGGTAGCCTTATGCAGTGAAAAAAATGCAGATGGAGACAATGCTTAGTCTCGGAAGGCAGAATGGTAGCCTTATGTAATGCAAAAAAAAAATGCAGATGGAGACAGAGCTTAGTCTCCGAAGGTAGAAAGGTAGCTTTATGCGGTACAAAAAATGCAGATGGAGACAGAGCTTAGTCTCGGAAGGCAGAAAGGTAGCCTTATGCAGTGCAAAAAATGCAGATGGAGACAATGCTTAGTCTCGGAAGGCAGAATGGTAGCCTTATGCAATGCAAAAAAAAAATGCAGATGGAGATAGAGCTTAGTCTCAGAAGGCAGAAAGGTAGCCTTATGCAATGCAAAAAATATAGATGGAGACAGAGCTTAGTCTCAGAAGGCATAAAGGTAGCCTTATGCAATGTAGAGGTAAAAGGTTAATAGTAACGAAAGCTCTTAGCTGATAGATGATAGCTGATAGATGATTGCGTCATTATGGCTGCTGGGAATGTCATGTGCGGATATCGCTTGTTAGTAAGTGATGATTCTAAGAGTTGTATTCGTGCAAAAGTATGAGTATGTAATCGTATATGATGATTTTATGTCTTGGGGTGCTTGTATTCAAAGAAAAATCGTGAGTTTTGTAAAGGGGGAAGGTTAGTTTGTCCTCCCGTGGACTTCGCTTGTCCTTTTCGGCACTTGCTTTCATTGGGAGTAGCATCGCTAAACAAAGCAATTCTGATAGTAGCTATGCATGATTTAGTAAAGAATATAATGTAACTACACAATTTTAAAATGATTTTCTTTTAGATGAATCGATGACTGCGACGCGGTTCAAGACATTGCAACCTCCCTTTTCGGAATTTTGAGGGTCCTCCTCACTGGTGCTTCCGACGGCTGCGCGCGATGACTGGCTAAAAATCAACTTCAGAATTTTAAGGGTCCTCTTTAAAATTCTGCCCCAGTTTCCAATATCGAGGAGATGAAAATTTTATTGAATTGTGACCGAACCCATAGGGCTGCCTATGTATCCCCTCTTAAACGGGAATCAGGTCAGACGTAGTTCAAATTACATCATAAAGAAAATCATAAGTGCTACACATAGTATCGCTTGACTGCATCTGAATTGATCGGCTTTGGCCATACTTCCCTGTCCATTTCTGCAAGTATGAGGGCTCCTCCTGTTAGAACTCAGTGAACCATGTATGGACCCTGCCAGTTGGGAGAGAATGTTCCTTTGGCTTCATCCTGGTACGAAAAGATTTTATTCAATACCAGTTGTCCTGGTGTAAATTGTCTTGGCTTGACTCTTTTTGTTGAAAGCTCTGGACATTCTGTTCTGATACGATTGACCATGGAAAACTGCATTCATTCTCTTCCCATCTATTAGAGCTAGTTGCTCGTAGCGTCTTTTTACCCATTCTGCATCATCAAGTTCTGCTTCTTGTATAATCCTCAAGGAGGGAATCTCTACTTCGATAGGAATGAATGTCTCTGTACCATAAACTAACATGTATGGAGTTGCCCAGGTTGATGTGCGAACTATGGTGCGGTATCCCAATAAGGCGAATGATAACTTCTCATGCCACTGCTTATGCTTTTCTATCATCTTCCTTAATATCTTCTTGATATTCTTGTTGGCCGCTTCTATGGCTCCATTTATCGAAGGTCTGTAGGCTGTAGAATTCTTGTGTTTGATTTTGAATATTTCACATATGGCTTTCATTAATTCACTATTTAGATTGGAACCATTATCAGTGATGATCGACACTGGGATGCCGAATCGACAAATGATGCGGTCGCGAACAAAATCTTCCACAACCTTCTTAGTTACTGCTTTATATGACACTGCTTCAACCTATTTGGTGAAATAATCAATGGCCACTAGAATGAACCTGTGCCCGTTTGATGTGGCAGGCTCAACAGGTCCGATGACATCCATTCCCCAAGCGGCGAACGACCATGGCGAGCTTGTTACAGTAAGCTCATTTATGGGTACCTTTATCATATCCATATGTATTTGACAGCGATGGAATTTTTGGACATACTGGATGCAGTCTGTTTCCATAGTCATCCAAAAATATCCTTCTCGGAGTATTTTCTTTGGCTAAGACAAAACAATTCATATGTGGACCGTAGGTCCGTGCGTGAACTTCTTCTAATAACCTGGATACTTTCTTTGCTTCAACACACCTTAGCAATCCCAAATCGGGAGTCCTCCTATACAGGATTCCTCCGCTATGAAAGAAGTGATTGGATAACCTCCGCACTGTGCGCTTCTGAGTAGCATTTCCAAGTTCTAGATATTCTCCTGTTGTCAAATACTCTTGATGTCATGGAACCAAGGTTTTCCGTCCGCTTCTTCCTCGACATGAGCACAGTAAGATGGCTGATCATGAATTTTCACCGTGATAAGACCAATGAAGTTGTTATCTGGGTACTGAATCATAGATGATAAGGTGGCCAATGTGATAGCAAACTCATTCTGCATTCTTTGAACATGCTGGAATTCTGTCTTTGTAAACTTCTTCCTCAACTCCTGTACATGATACAGATAAGGGAGTATCTTGGAGTTCTTGGTTGCCCATTCTTCTCGGACCTGATGTATAAGCAAGTTTGAATCCCCAATCACTAGCAACTCCTGAACGTTCATATCAATGGCTGGCTTGAGACCTAAGATGCAGGCTTCGTATTCGGCCATGTTGTTGGTGCACGGGAACCTGAGTTTGGCAGACACCGGATAATGCTGACCTATTTCTGATACTAGAACCGCTCCTATGCCAACTCTTTTGAAGTTTGCTGCTCCGTCAAAAAACATTCTCCAGCCATCATAGGATTCTGCGATATCTTCTCCTATGAAAGAGACCTCTTCGTCAGGAAAATACGTCTTTAGAGGCTCGTATTCTCCATCTACGAGATTTTCGGCAAGATGATCTGCCAGTGCTTGTCCTTTAATTGCCTTCCAAGTCACGTAAAAAATGTCGAATTCACTCAACATGATTTGCCACTTGGCTAGCTTGCCCGTGGGCATGGGCTTCTGGAAGATATACTTCAGCAAATCTATTCTCGATATGAGATAAGTGGTATAGGCACAAAAATAATGCCTCAACGTTTGAGCTACCTAAGTTAGAGCACAACAGGTGCACTTTAATAGATGATAGTGGGCCTCGTATGGGGTGAACTTCGTGCTGAGGTAATAGATGGCTTGCTCCTTTCTCCCTGTTTTGTCATGTTGCCCCAGAACACAACCGAATGCTCCATCCAATATTTCAAGGTAGAGCAATAATGGTCTACCCGGTTCGGGCGGGACCAAGAATGGCGATATTGATAGGTATTCCTTGATTCTATCGAAGGCTTTCCGGCAATCATCGGTCCATTTAGTAGCGACATCTTTCTTCAACATCTTAAAGATGGGCTCACAAATGATAGTGGATTGAGCTAAGAACCGGCTGATGTAGTTGAGTCTGCCTAAGAAACTCATAACCTCTTTTTTATTTTTTGGCGGCGGCAATTGTTAAATGAACATAACCTTTGATGGATGCAGCTCTGTTCCTCAGTGACTTACGATGAAGCCAAGCAATTTTCCAGCAGTAACCTGAATGCCCACTTGGCGGGATTCAGTTTTAGATTGTACCTTCTCAGTCTGTTGAAAAATTTCCTCAGATCTTCTAAGTGGTTGGTGGATCTCTTTGATTTGATGATGATGTTGTCTACATACACCTCAATCTCTTTGTGTATCATGTCATGGAAAATAGTATTCATGGCCCTCATGTAGGTGGCCCCCGCATTCTTTAACCCAAACGAAATCATCTTGTAACAATACATCCCCCATGGCGTAATCAAAAGCCATTTTCTCAACTTCTTCCTCATCCATCCATATCTGATGATACCCAGCAAAACAATCGACGAATGACTGCAATTCATGCTTGGTGCAATTATCAATTAGAATGTGTATGTTCGGTAGGGGGAAGTCATCTTTCAGACTGGCCCGATTGAGATCCCGGTAGTCGACACAGACCCTGACCTTCCCATCCTTCTTCCGCATTGGCACAATTTTGGTTAGCCATGTTGGATACTCTGCTACCCTGAGGACCTTGGCTTTGACTTTCTTGGTGACTTCCTCCTTGATTTTCAAGCTCATATCAGGCTTGAACTTCCTAAGCTTCTGTTTCACTGGCAGGCATATTGGATCCGTTGGCAGTTTGTGATCTACAATAAATGTGCAAGACCAGTCATATCATCATACGACCAGGCGAATATGTCCTCATATTCCCTTAGAAACTCTGTGTATTTTTCCTTTTCCGATGGTGACAGATGAACACTGATGCACGTTTCCTTGACATTCTTTGTATCCCCCAAGTTGATAACCTCAGTTTCGTCCAAGTGAGACTTAGGCCTATTCTCAAAGTTCTCAACTTCTTTAACAACCTCTTCTGGTATATCATCCTCTTCTGAGTCTATATCCGTTTGTTGTGTTGTCCCGTTGCAAGTCACAATAGTCGGTTCATCAAGATAAGTAATAGTAATGCTGTGTAAATAAAGTAAACGATAGAAAAATAATAAGTGCTTTGATATAAGAAACTGAAATGCTCTGATAAACTTCATAATTGTTTTGAACATTGGAGCTCTTATTTTCGAAAATAAAATGCGGAAAGAAAATGAACTAGCAAAAAATAAAGATGATGCATGGTGCTTTGTTCAGCCTTGCTACCCCAAAGCTTTCCGGGCCTTGGTGGTTTTGATGGACCAATTATTGAGGCGTACTCCTCGGCTCACAGCTTGTATAGAAGGGCCTTCCTCTCCTTCCTCCTCAAAAATGACACAGCAATCCATATTGTCGTCTTCCAAAAATAGATTCCTCATTGCTGCCAGTGCTTCCTCTTCTTCTGACCTATATATGACATTTGCTAGCTAGAAAGTCTGCTCCAGATAAGGTATCGGATGCTCCAGTGGGTAGTGGGGATAGCTCCATGGTGGCAACCAGTAGTTGAACTCCTCCCAAGTGTATTCATACCCCAAACCGAAAGTGGTACCATGTTTCTTCAGCTTGATGGGTTTGGTGATTCCCTGGAGGTTCTTGCCGAGCCCCTTGCCAGGTTCATATCCGCTCCAATTAAGTATACTTTTGATCTTGTCATCCCACCATTTATCCTTGTCTACGACGTTGACTCGCTCAATGTGATGGTAGGTTTCTTCGCCTATCTTCCTTCTTCCTCCAGTCGCTGGGATGGTCTGGCGACTGTATATGGGATTAGTACCGTCGCCATGAATAATCACCTCTTGGTGATTCCACTCAAACTTCACTGCCTGGTGCAGGGTTGATGCTGCAGCTCTAGTGGCGCGAATCTAAGGTCGTCCCAATAGCAAGTTGTAAGATGCTGGGATGTCTATTACTTGAAAATCAACATCGAACCAAGTCGGTCCCATTTGCAGACACAAACTGATTTCCCCAATAGTGGACCTTTGGGGGCCATCAAAAGCTTTGACGTTGATGGCCCTATCCTTCATCTCATGCAGGCTCTTTCCCAATATTCTGATAGTCACCAATGGACAAATGTTGAGGCTGGACCCTCCGTCAATCAGAATCCTAGTAATGAAATAGTCTTCACATTGCACAGTGATGTGCAATGCTTTATTGTGGCTTAGCCCTTTCGGTGGTAGCTCATCTTCGTGGAAAGTGATTTTGTGGCTCTCTAATACTTGCCCTACCATGTTTGCCATTTCTCCTCCAGTTATGTTGCTGGGCACATATGCTTCACTCAACACTTTTAATAAGGCATTTTTATGTGTGTCAGAGCTTTGTAGCAGGGCCAAGATGGAGATCTAGGCTGGCGTCTTGTTCAACTGGTCAATGACCGAGTACTCCTTTGCTTGTATCTTCCTCTAGAGGTCATCAGGACCAGTTTCAGTGATGGTCGGTCGTCCAGAGGCCTGCTTACTGGACTCAGCTAGATGTTCTGGAGTATAAACCCTACTGGTTTTGGTCATACCCTGTGCTGCAATTGCTTCTCCAGATTTAGTTTTCCCTTTCCTTCTTGCCTCGGCTGTGTAGTCCCAGGGGACGGTCTTTGTATGGAATGGTGCTATGGCTGACATTGCCACCGGGATGGGTACCATCTCTTTGATAGGTAACACAACAACTTCAAATGGTACAGGTGCTTTTGGGGACCCAAACTCAACCTTAATCGGTTCTGGCATCTTTGTAGAAAATGGTGTTTCAAACTCGAGTGGTACGGACATTTTTACTTCAGCATCCCCAGAGGGTTGGATCTAGACTAGAATCGGATTAAGTGTGACTGTTGGTTTCTTTGGCTCGTCACCTTCGACAATCAATCCAATCGACCCTTTGGGGTCCCAATCATCTTCTATCTCGATCATGTGAATGCCTCCACCCTTGTGGTCAGGCAGGGGGTTGTTGCAAACATTAGGAGCAGGTTCCTTTTCCACGATAATCTTGTTGTCAATTAAAGCTTGGATCTTATCCTTCAGAGAGCGGCATTCGTCAATGGTATGCCCCTTCATGCCGGAATGGTATGCACAGATTTTGTTCTGGTTGACCCATTGGGAAGGATTTTATAGAGTTATGGCAGGGATAGGGTGACGTAACCAGCAGCTTTGAGCCTTTCATACAACTGGTCAATTAGTTCGGCGATGGCGGTGTATTACTTGGGAGGTCTACGGTCGAAGTTAGGGCGCTGTCTAGGGAAGTTTTGGCGGGTGGGAGGTGATTGATAGTGAGAGGGCTGAGCATTATAGGCTTAGTAAACGGGTGCAGGTTGGGAATATCTTGGTGAGGTAGGTTGATATGTGAGAGGTGGAGATGATTGGTAAGTAGGTGGTAGAGCTTGGTAGGAAGGCGGGGGTGCTTGGTAATTAGAAGTAGGTTGATATGTGAGAGGAGATACTGGGTAGGTTTGGTATTTTATTGGGGATTTTGTTCTCTGTGCAACCATCACGACACTCACATCCTTTTTCTTGGACGTGCCCCCAGACTGTATAGCCTTGTTGGTAGCCTATAATGCCTCAAAATTAGTGACCATACCACTTTTGATACCTTGCTCGATCCTCTCCTCTAGTTTGATGATATCAGAAAATTTCTGGCCTTCGATCAGCATCAACCTCTCATAGTACTATGGGTGCTGAGCTCAGACAAAAAACATGTTCATCTATTCTTCTTCTAAGACTGGCCTGATTTTAGCGGCTTCAGATCTCCAATGAGTAGCATACTCGTGGAATGTCTCCGTGGGTTTCTTCTTTAAGTTCTAGATGTAGAATACATCTGGCGCATTTTCTGTATTGAATCTGAACCTGTCCATGAAATCGGACGCCATACATACCTACCCAATTTGTCCACTTCTTGGGGGTCTTGGCTAATATACCAAGATAGAGCATCCCCGTTCAGACTTCTCATAAAGAGCTTCATGCGGATCTTTTCATCTCTCCCGACTCCGACCAACTTATCGCAGTATGTCCTCAAATGGACTCTAGGATCCCCTGTGCCATCAAATATTTCGAACTTGGGAGGTTTGTACCCCTCCAGAAGTTCAACATCTGGCTGGATGCAAAGGTCCTCATAATTCAGCCCCTCGATACCTTTGTTTCCTTCAACACCCTGGACTTGGCTAGTCAGCTTCTTGAGTTCTGCGGCCAGGTTTCTGATGAGAGAGTCTTTGTCATCAGACTCCAGTGTGCTTGAAATAGGTTGAGTATATTGTGGTATGGTTTCCACGTAGATGGGGGTGTCGTGGGGATGATCATTTGTAGAGTTTAGTGGTTCGGGAATGAGTAGTGGGGTGTTGTTCGAAATGTGGCATGTGTTGCAGTGGTGATGGGGAGCAAATTGGTTTTGTGGTTTTGGGATGTTTTGTGGAAGTGTAGGTTTTGGAGCATTGACATCCGGGGTAGTTAGGGAAAATGATAAGTTTGCCAAGTTCCGAACTTAGTCCAGTTCTTCCTGAAATTTTGAAAACTTCTGCTCAAGTTGGGTGGCACTTTCCTTGGAAACCTGAATACCCTGAGTAACCTCTACCCGTTCACCTGAGTTCTCCTTTCTGATATTGCTCATGTCTTTCATTTTTACTTTGTTCTTGTTTCTGATAGGACTTGGAGGAGGAGGAGGGGGAGGGCTCTTGGATCTTGTAGAGTAGGATGATGATGCCAGAGTGCACGAACTAACCTTTGGGGAAGGGGAATAAAACAAAAAAGCAAAAAAAAAAAGGTAACAAGTTAGTAAAGATTATGAGGAGAAAACGTTGCGATATTTAAACACATAGTGCAGGAATATAAATCGTGTCCTAATTTGGGTGCTTCGTTGTGCCCGAGGTAGGCCTAGCGACAAGTTGATTTGGAGAACTTATAATGCTAAATGCCTCATTTTATTGATAAAAATAAGACGAATCCCAAAACGACACTAAAAATTACAGGAAATAAAAATGTCATTAATGGCCATTGGCCTTATTACATTTCATGAAGAAAAAGAAAACTACTATCTATTTGGTCCCAGAAAGACCTTCCCCAGGTTGAATGTTCTCGTTGATCAAATCCTCCAGCTCGTGTAGATTCTCCAGTAAAAATGCCTTTGCAAGGCGTTCTTCTTCGGTTCCCTCAGCGTTCTGGCAGTCGGTGACTCTCTTTCTCAATTTTCCTTCCAATTCCAGCAGACTGTATTCCAGATGCTCCAGCATTTCGCTAGCCTTGGCGGCCCCCTCTTTCCATTCATTGATTTGGTCACTTGATGGGAGATTCCTCCACCAGGTCAGCAAGAGTGAGGGTATGTTGACCATACCGAAGTCGGGAACTTTGTCATTCATTTCCTGTAAAACAAAAGGGTTAGACCCTTACCCCCGCCGGACTCCACTATTTGAATCAATAATTAGCATTAAAGCATTTAGTTCTCCAAATAAATGCACAGAACGTGGTGGTGTCCGTTTGGGTTTCAAGGAAACCCGGTTGACTTTGGACAAGGCTATCTTAAAGAGTCATTATGCAGACAACATAACTGACTCGGCTAGGTTTGACCATGATACATGCACAGTTGAACAGAGTGAGGTTTCTATGGGATATTAGACTGGTACCCTTGAGCGGACAACTCAAGAGGGAAAGGCATAGAACCGTCGACTGCACTGCTGATCGACTGGTTTTACCGCAAATATGCCTTTGCCAAATTTAGGGGTGATAATATTGGAAGGGTGAAACCACTCATTATAAGCGTTGCTATGGTATTTATTTGGCACGAGTGGAATATGATGTTGAAGATTCAATTACAGGAATGAAACAAATTATCACGTATTTGCACGTTCATAAAGTAATAATTACAATAGTTTCTCATAATTACAACAGTATTGAAGGAAAGCAGTAAAAGCATAAAAGAAAAGAAAATAAAAAGCCAAGTTAGTTTCAAAGTAAAGGAGAGATAAAAACATTAAATAAAAGCAATAAAGAAGCAATAAAGTCACAAATAACATGCAATGGTAAAAGGCTAAAGAAATCCCCAGCAGAGTCACCATGCTGTCGATGCCCCTTTTTCTTCTTAAAGGCGAAATCGGGTTTATGACATTTGGGAGGACAACTCTTTTCCCTTTTGGGATTTGGATTTGTTTTGGAATTTGAAGAGTCGCCACCTAATGATTAAGTGGATTAGGACACAAAAAAAGGGTTTTTGAGTTTGAAAACCAGAGTTTGGGTAAGGGCTAGAGATTATCTCGAGGGGAAGGTATTAGGCACCGCCCAAGATCCACTAGTGTGGTTCCCGGCCATGTTACATTTGTGACTTAACTTAACAAGTAAGCAAATAAGGGTTCAAGTAGAGTAAGTCCTCACATAATATTGCAAGTAAATTGAGATTTGAGGAGAGATAAAGAGGGAGGAAATTTTAAGAAAAGATTTAAACAATAAATGAAATAAAACAAATAAAGGGAAGGGGGGGGGGGGGTCCTAGGTTTATAATCAATATGGATCACCCCACACAACACCCGGTAACCATTTATACACGTGGTGTTATCGCGTGGTTATCATATCCATATTTTACCCTTCCCACTTCATAAAGGTTATTAATCGCGTGAGTTGGTCACGAATACTTATTGCGTGCTATTACCCGTCCCGTCCTATAAGTCCTAGAGGGTATTTAGGACCACTATTTCTACGTGGTAGGGACTAGGATGAACCCTTAAGTTTAAAGGCAAAAATGGTAAGCGACACACATAACAAATAGGACTACACATAAGGGGAACATACAAAGGCACATAGAGGCTCACAGATCCCTCCACAAGTGAGCTCATAATTAGCACGTCTCAAATACATTAAGGGTCTCAAAGATAAGAGTTTTAAAAGCCGAAATGTTGAAATAAAATAGTGAGTTTCAGCGAAAGCAGAAGCTTAATTAAGACTAATTGATTTGAAAAAATGCTCGGTTTTCAAAAATATGACTTGGGACAGTAGTAGGATTTAGAAGTATACAACAGTTTAGGAGTTAGTGAAAATATAGATAAAATCGTTACAACATTCTTTGTAAATAGAGTAAAGGCATGGAGATACATTAACTTGATGAGACGTAGGATAAATATTTTGAAAATAATAGCACGACTCTGGGCTGAAAAGGGTAACCTAGTAGAAAACATAGTAGAACAGATACACAATTTCGAGATCATTTCAAAGTAGGGAGAGAGTTTAGTAAAACACAGTGAAGTTCAGAGAATCAAAATAAGAATCGAAGCGACAGAGTTCAAAATTAAAAGAGGCTAGTTAGTCTTAAACTGGTAACCACATGATTAATCAATTCTTATTAGGCCTAAAGTTTTCCTAGGCGTCATATACATTGTCTGATTGCTTTAAAGAGTGGACATGTATATTTGATTCTAATTTAAAAAGAAAGGATACGAATAGTACTTGTATTATTAGATTAAGCATGCTAATAGGCGTTTTGACAATTCCAATCCAGATAAGTATAAAACTCTAAGCAATAGGATGTCTAATGCACAGAAGAGTTCCTAAAACATGATCTCTATTATGCCAATGCAGTAATGACAGTTTGTTAATAATTAAGATTACGAAGTGAGTACAATAATATGCTGAGAATAAAAGACCTATAGGATTTCTAACATATGAAATTCATGTCCTAAGTAGGTTATCTATTGCGCGAATAGGTAAATAAAACCTATAAACATGTTTTCTACCAATAGAAATAAACATGCATACCCCTCCCCCATATTCACTATTCAGCACGCAATCACTCATTTACAAATTATTACAAACCAGTAGTATCTGAATTAGAGTAATAAAATAAAAAAAATAAGAAGTTATTCTATAGGGAGCCTTCAATAGGCCCAAATCCTCCAAACTTTACTGCCAAAATAGCCTTTCAAAGCTTGGGTGTGCCAAAGTTCCCTAAGGACCTCGAGGGCTCTTGGGCCATGCTCATGCCCAGACTTAGTAACCAGGAGTTAAACATGTGCAGTGTGGAGATACCAGCCTCAGTGTGTCAGAGTTCAGAGGTTACTCAGGAGGTCCCCAAAGCAGTGCTCACACTGAGGGGGTGGAACTTAAGTATCTAGGAATAAAGTGAAGTGCAAGAAAGTTCGAAAATGTTTTGACAGTGTTGAAAGGAACTTCACTTAAAACATTTCGTAAAAACAAAGAGAGTCTGTTTAGAAAAAAACTATTTTTTTTTAAAAGCAGAATAGAGTAATAAACAACAAGCACCTCCAAAGATAGATTCATACGCAGCCAAAGACCACAGAACCAAGGCTGGTGCAGCAAACACAAACAGGGATAGTGGGGGTTAGGGACACATAGAACAAAAATTGTAACCCAGCGAAGGTCTAGGACTAGCTCAAACACTTTTAGGCATAGTCATAGGAAAAACAGATGTGAAGAACAACCACATAGAGGGGTGATAGGATTTGGGATAAGTATGCAAGTCATGCTTGGAAACACACATAAAAGGGTATACTAATCCAAAGGGAAGGGAAGACATAATAACATGCTAGTAATACATTTTAATTACAGATTTTGCAAGAAAACCACAAATAGAAGCAAACTAGAAATAGTAAGAATTTAAACAAATAGAGAATCACGTTGTTGTTGGAGCTTTGAATTGAAACTAGGACATACCAGTAAAGAGCAAGAGCAGGATACAAAGACAAAGTGATAACACAATTTTAGATTTGGCTTACAGCCGGCTAATAATAGGCAAAAGCAGAGAACAAGAATAGAACAAAAGGATAAAGAGAAAAAGAGCACAAGAGAATGTAGAATTGAGAGGTTTTTCCTGATGTCGTTTGTTAATGAAAGAGTAGTATATTTATAGTTCTAAAAATGAGTAAAAAAATAAGGTAAGAAGTAAAGTGTAGTATAATTATAGAAGTAAATACAATTAGAATCCCAATCAATGTAAGTACTCCCCTTTAATTGGGGAGTCCTAGTTCAAACGGCTACTAGGGTGACAAATAAGGAAATAGACTAATTGAAAGACTAATTTCAATTATACATAGAGTAGTAAAGAATAAGTCGTGTGATTAGGACCAAGTACAGAACAGATGAATTAAGGAAAGTAAGAATCAATTGGCGACATGCTTGCACATAAAATAAGGCAGAGTGTCATTTTGAAAATCAGTAAGAGATCCCCTAGTATTGCAGGGAATCAGTTATCAATTAAGGCATATGTCAACAAGTAAGGAAATTCACAAAATCAGTGAAGAGTGTTAAGGCAAGTATCACAGTTAAAGAAAAATACATAAAATCAGCAAAGAGTTCTAAGGCAAGTATCCAAGCTAAACGGAAATACACAAAATTAGTAAAGTAATAGTCACAATCATTCAAGGATTCAAAGTGGCAAACTAATACTGATTTAAAGGGAATAAAAACACATTAGAAGAAAATCAGAAACCCTAGTATATAACATTAGGAGTCATATGAGTCAGGGATGCAAGATGAACCCAAAGACAAACAACATAGGGTAAAGATTAGTGAAACATGAACGCATATGCAACCACACAGGAAAAAAGAGCAGCTTTCAGGGTTCTAAGTCTAAAAATTAGGGTTTCACACAGATACTAGTATGAATCAACAGAGTAGACATGATACATGCAAAGGAGACGAAGAGCCATAAACCCTAATGGGAAAACAGAGTAGAATAACTAGAATTTCAAGCCATTCGTGATAATCAAACATATATACTGACCCAATCACAAGGAAAAGACTTCAACAATGGTAAATATGAGGGAAAATCATGAGATAGTGTTAAAATCGATAAAGAAAACCATTTTGAGAAAGGGTTTCGGAACCCTAGTTAAAAGTGAAGGTCCGTTGAGAAAAATAGAAAGTTTTTTAAAGGAAATATCATAATAACTCGTAATATTCATAGATCTACTATAAATCTAAAAGAATCGGAGGTTCCAAACATTAGGGTTTCAAAGAAAACCTCAGAGAAAATAAGAAGAAACTCAAATGTTTCTGGCTCGAGCCTCAAAGGTCACATGCCTCACTCGAAATCAAACTTCGGAGGCCTGAAGCAAACAGGAACACCATGGGTGTGAGTAGACGGGTCCTCGCCCTTCGATGGCCTTAGGGATGAAATTTACCAGCATGAGAGAACCATACGAGGCATAGGGTGAGGAATCTATGGTCTCCGATGGATAAGGTCGCTGGAGAAGATGAAGGGATTCGTCGGAGAAGGGGAAGAGACAAAGATCTCTAGAAGAAACTAGAGATAGAGATATGGAGTAGAGAGATGAGAGACGATGAAGAATGAGGGGTCGGGGGGGGGGGGTAGTTAGAATTTTAATTAAGGAAAGGTAATTTGGGCCGTTGATCTTATTTGATCAACGGCTCAGATTAAATCGGGGTTGGGCCGGGTTATATTAGGGATTGGGCTGGGGTGTTTTAGTTGGGTATTGGGCCAATTAAATCTGATGGGGTTGTGGTTAAATTGGCTAGGATTGAAATAATAAAGGGCTATTTGTTAAATAGCTAATTTTCCCTCTTTTTTTTATAAAATAGTTAAAAAAGATTTTAAAACAAATTAAAGGTACTGGACTAATTAATAACATATAAATATTAATCTAAAAATATTGGAAATGATTTTACAATTGTAAAATGCTGTTAATCGTAAAATAGGCTATAATTGCAATTATATGCAAGTTAGGTTTAAAAATACCAAACAAATGCGTAAAAAATATGCAAAAATTATTTTAATTATATCTTGGTCTAAATATGAGAATAAAATAGGTTAATTACAAAAAGGATTATTTTTTGGGACAATTATTGGTTTTGTACTACTAAAATGGACAATAAATTACTTTTAAAATCTTTAAAAATAAGGGAAAAATACCAAAATTCTTGGGCATGCTTATATATGGATGTACATGCTACTTTGAGACTAGTTTGAGTATATAAAAATACATGGGGAAAATTGGGTATCAACACCGAGGATCTCTTAGTACCCTCAACATATGCCTGGAATCTCTTGGTATCCCGAGGATCTCTCGGTATCCTCAATATGTGCCAGGGGTCTCTCGGTATCTCGAGGTATGATATGGATCTCTTGGTATCCCGAGGATCTCTTGGTATTCCAATGTATGATAGGGAATCTCTTGGTATCCCGAGGATCTCTCGGTATCCTCAATGTATAATAGGGATCTCTTGGTATCCCGAGGATCTCTCGGTATCCTCCACGTATGATAGGGATCTCTTGGTATCCTGTATATATATATATATATATATATATATATATATATATATATATATATATATATATATATGTGTGTGTGTGTGTGTGTGTGTGTGTGTGTCATGGATCTCTTGGTATCCCGAACCTCAGTCCAGCTCATAAACACATGCAGGGGATCTCCCGTGATGTCGTCCCGTAGTCCCAAATTAAAGCACACAACATCAGCTCAAGAATATTGAAAAAAAATAAGCCCGTAACAAGTAAACAACAAGTTGTAGCCTAACATGCTTTACGTAATGCAATTAAGGCAGTTTAAGCAAATAGGCAATTAAGTCAACTAGTCATGCTTTCCTAAACTAACACATGCTATGTTTGCAAGTAAAATAAAACAAGTAAGAAAGGAACTCAGTTTAAGTACTTAAAGCAAAACCGGATTTTCAACAATTAGCTCAAGTACGCGCTCGTCACCTCACGTACAAGGCATTCAATTACCAAATATCATATCCTAAGGGGAAAGGTCCCCCACACAAGGTTAGACAAGCCACTTACCTCGAACCGGCTCCAAAATNTCGTCACCTCACGTACAAGGCATTCAATTACCAAATATCATATCCTAAGGGGAAAGGTCCCCCACACAAGGTTAGACAAGCCACTTACCTCGAACCGGCTCAAAGTCAACTAGAAATCACGCCTTTGCTACAAGTATCCGACTCCAAATAGGCCGAATCTATTCAATTCAATTGCATATTGTAAATAACATCTCAAGCAACTAATTCTACTATTTAATTCAAAGCTAATGCGCGATTTTATGCAAAATGACCAAAATGCCCCTCAGGCCAACATCTCAGAATCGGGTGAAATTTATATTTTCAGAATCCTCACACTCACACGAGTCTAACCATATAAAATCTCTTAAATTGGATGTCAAAATCCCCATCAAAACTCAATAATTTGGCCTATGAAGTTTTTATCAAATTTTCTTTCAAAATCCGAAATTAAAGGAGGAATTCATACTTAGATTAGTGGGTTACAAGCAAAAAGGAGTTTAGAATTGTTACCCCATCGATATCTCTAAAAACCTCTTGAAATCTCGCTCAAATTCGAGCTCCCAAGCTTAAGTTTTTGTAAAAATGACTAAACCCTAGTTTTTTTGAAATTTTATATCTTCCTAGGTATTTAATGCATCGCGAATGCAGAGGAAGTCTCGCGTTTGCGAAGAAGAAAAATGAAGGCCGCTCAAATGTGCTTCGCGAACGCGGAAGAGAAAATATTGTGGCCCAGAAATTGCCCTTCGCGAACGCTTGAGCCAGTACGTGAACGCGAAGAGTGAACTTGCTAAGCTATATGAACGCTTGATGTAGGACACGAACGCAATGAGGAAAATAGTCACAACCCCTCAGCGCCAAATTATACTACACAAACGTGAGGGCTTGGATCCGAACGCGAAGAAGGAAAAAGGCAAAGCTTCACGAATCCGGGAGGTTTAACGCGAACGCAAAGGGTAACAAGTCATCCTCCAAGATTACTCTTCGCGAACGCGAAGTAGGAGATGCGAACGCAAAGAAGGATATCAGTTGACAGATTTTCTGCAATTTTCTAAGTTCTAAAAATGATCCGTTGAGCATCCGAAGCCCCCGGGACCTCAACCAAACCTACAAGCATATCCCATAATATCATTCAAACTTGTTCCAACCTTCAGAACCCCATAAACAACCTCAAAACACCTACTTTTTATCAAATTCAAGCTTAAAATTTCCAAAAACTCTAAAAACACATTTTCGATCAAAAAGTCTACTAAAACCCCGTCCGAATGATCTAAAATTTTATACACACATCCCAAATGATATGACAAAACTATTGCAACTTCCATAATTCCATTCTGACTTTCGGATAAAAATCTCACTATCGAACCGAAAATTACCAAAATTAAAACTTCGGCATTTGAAGACTAAATTAGCTGCGTTCCTCCAAAATACAATCTGAATACGCTCCCAATCCCAAAATTACCCAACGGAGTTAACAGAACTATCAGATTTCCATTCCGAGGCTATCTTTACACTGTTCCAACTACAGATCACTTTCCAGCACTTAAGCTCTCATTTAGGGACTAAGTGTCCTAAAACTCTTCGAAACTCAAAATTGAATGTCCCGGCAAACCAAAATAGCAAAAATAAATTTGGGGATAACAGTTAATAGGGGATCGGGGCATTAATTCTTAAGACGACCATCCAGGTCATCATACTGACATTAGAGGAGTTACAAGAAACAATAAGAAAAGAGTGGAATTTGTAGGTGGGAAGATTAGTTGGTTAGAGTGAAAAAATTAGTGTTATTATTAAATTCGTGGGTGACTCTCTTGACTTTTCAAAGCTATTAGACTATACTGATATCATTTTGAGTACAAATTATGAGACTTCTTGTTGGGTCAGAACTGATAATGAAGAAGTCCCTAAAATTATTTTTCCAAGTATTTCTATGTATGTTTTATACGTTGAAAAAAGGGTCATTAGAAGGTTGTAGGAGGATCATATGGTTAGATGGTTTTTTCTTGAAATAGGTTTGTAAGGGAGAACTATTAGTTGCTATTGGAAAGAATGAGGACGAGCAACTGTATCCAATAACCTCGACAGTTATCGACCAAAAAACTAAATATTCTTGGAGTTAGTTCTTAACCCATTTCATTCAGGAGTTTAAACTTGAGGTAGAGATAGATTAACTATAATGACAGACATATAAAAAGTACTATATTAATCATTTTTCCTATTAGTTTTTTGTTATGTATCTACGCATTCTTAACCTGTTTCATTTTTAGTTTTTACAAGGGTCTTGTTGAGCATTAATACAGAAAAGATACATATTTAAATTCTCAAAAGTACTTCATTCAACCAATTCCCAATTTGAAGATGTAGCCTGAATGAAAGAACCCATCAGCAAAGGCACCTAAAGTTAAACTATTGCCTGGGAGACCAAAGGACAAAAATGAACCAAGAAAAAATAAATACAAGAGAGCATCAAAGAAAGGAGCCAAGATAACATGTTCTAACTTCCACCAAGTTGTCCACAATAAAAATGGATACAATTTAGTAGTATGTACATGTTTTTCTTTATTTTCATTAATCTGATTACTATTTCTCCTCTATCCCTTTTTGTTACTTATATACATAAGAAAGACCAAGAATAACAACTGAAGCAAGGTCAATCAGTCAATTTGCTACTTAACAATCTAGTACTATTACTGAAGTAAGGGCAATGATTCAACCTGCTTCTCAACAATTTAATGGACCATCCTTTCTGTGTCAAGATACAATAAAAGTTAGCGACATAAGTTTAATTGGGAGAGGTAGAGGAAGAGGATTGGCTATAGGAGGTGGAAAATGAAGGGGAATGGTATTTTGATAATTCCAATAGCTTTATATGGTGACTTTAGACTTAGGTATGTATCCGGATTTAGATTTGATGGTCCGAAGGTAAGTTGATGCAATTTGACGAAAATTAGAAAGTTGGAGGTTTGGAAGGTTGAGGGGATTGATCGGCAGTTGACTTTATTTATATCGGGTTCAGATGTCGATTCTAGGAGTTGTTATAGCTTCGTTGTGTCATTTGGAACTTGCATGCAAAATTTGATGTCATTCCGGATTGATTTGGTATGTTCCGGTGCGAGTTGTAGAAGTTGAAAGTTCATAAGTTTATTAAGTAAGATTTGAGGTGCGACTGTAGTTTTGATATTGTTTGGTATAATTAGAGTACTTGACCAGGTCCGCGCTATGTTATGGAACTTATTGGTATGTTTGGACAGGGCCCGAGGCGCTCCAGATGTGTTTCGGACCAGTTTCGGATGGTTTCCTTGTTTTTGGGCAAGTCTGGTTCTGGTGTTTCGCTTTTGTGCAAGTGAGGATGCAGGTGCAACGTTGCTTCTGTGGAATATGGGTTCGCATTTGTGATGTTGGGGAATGTCCAAGACTTCCACTTCAGCAGTTGAGTAACTAGATGTGCGATATTGCATGTGCGGAATGATGATCGCAGATGCGAAATGGAGGCTCAAAATGGTGGCCCGCTTATGCGGAATTTTTGTCATTTCTACGGTAACGCTGATGCGATGGGTCGCTCGCAGGTGAAACTCAGAGGATGTTAAGTGAAGGCCGCATATGTGGTGAATTGGTCGCAAAAAATGAGAGCACATGTGCGCATGTTGGTTCGCAAATGCGGAAGCACAGGGCAGAATGTGTATAATTCAAGGGTTTGGCCATTTTTATCATATCTTGAGTTATAGACTTTGGCTTTGGGCAATTTTAGAGGGGTTCTTCACGTGTGGGTTTGGGGTAAGTGTTCTTTACCCATATTTGATTTTATTTCGTGATTCCAACTTTGTTTTTAACAATAAATTAGTGATTTGATGGGTGGAAAATGGAAATTTTTGAAAATCTTTGTGAAATGTAAAGTGATAATTTGAAAGCCGATTTGTTGTAGGAATTGGATAATTTTTGTATGGTTGGACTCGTATCAGAATAGGTGTTAGGATTTTGAAAGTTTTGCCGGGTTCTGAGGTGTGATCCCAGGGTTGACTTTTAGCGTTGACTTTTTAGTTTTCATTAAAGATCGAAGCTTTATTATTCGAAATTATTTCCTATGATTTCTATTTATAATATTAAGCTATTTTGGCTAGATTTGAGCCGCCCGGAGGTTGTTTCACATGAGAAGGTCAACTTAGAGTATTGGTTCAAATTCTTTGAGACAAATATCTTGTCTAACTTTGTGGGGGGGGGG
>MU772508.1:128575-179560 GCA_026770625.1 Nicotiana glauca
GGGGGGAGGGCGAGCTACCCCTTAGGATTTGAGTCGTTTGTCCTAATTATGTCATGTGAAAGCCGTGTACGCGAGGTGATGAGTATAACCTCGGGCTTATATGTGGAAATTGACTAGCCTAGACTCTTAGGCATCTTTTATGTACTTATTTGAAATTGTTAGCACATGTTATAATTTTATTCGTCATGTGTACTATCACATGCTTTATTTAAAGTCGTCATTATGTGTCACATTCTTTACTTGCCGAATTTGCTCTTATATGCTTTATTTGGAGTTGTTATCACTTTATCATTATGTGATTTCCTTTATTTTGGAGCTACTCTTAGTTGAAATTATCGTCACCTGATATATTTTTGTTGGAGGGTTATTCTCATGTATTTAGGCATACTACTAGTTCATGTCATCTCCTTCATTGATAGCCTAATTCATACACTAGAGTCTGAAGTTGCCATTTCATGCAAGTACTTTCACTATTGAAGTTGTGTTCAAAGTGGATGTTGCTCCTTATTTAGTTACTTTTCCATTCTGTTTTTGTTATTGAGATTATATATACATTGTGTTGAGCCGTGGGCTATTTTTTGTGAAAATATCGACATCGTTGATTCTTTGGAAAGGTTATGGCCTACGGGCAATTGTGATAAGAGTTGATATGTTGTGTTGTTGTGATGATAGCATATGTGAATTGTTGTGTGGTTTGGTTGTTGTTATGTGAAGTATAAGGGTGACATTTCACCGTTGTTGTTATGTGTGGTATAAGGGTTGCATCTCATTGTTGTTGAATGTACGGAATGATATGGTTGGCTGTAGGAGAGATAATGATGGCTAATGATAATGTCAAGGCAAAGTGAATACGGGTGGCTGTTGATACCGAATTTTTTCCTATGTATTTTATATACTCAAAATATTCTCAAAATAGTATGTGTATGCATACATAAACATGCCAAGAGTTTTGGTATTTTTCCCAATTTTCTGAGATTCGTAAACTCGATTTATTGTCTATTTTAGCAGTACAAAATCCTGTAATTATTCTTAAAACTACCATTTTTGTAAATAATTTATTTCCATCCTCATATTTACACCAAAATATAATAAAGGTGATTTTTGCATATTTTTTACAAATTTATTTGATATTTTAAACTAAAATTACATAAAATAACAATCATAGCCTATATTATGATTAATGGCTTTTTACAATTATAAAATTATTCCCAGTATTTTTGGATTAATTTATATATATTATTAATTAGTTTAGTATTTTTAATTTATTTTTAAAATTATATTAACTATTTTTATATAAATTAGAGGGGATAAATTGGTTATTTAATACATAGCCATTTCCAATTGCAATTGCAGCCTCAATTTATCCCCCAATTCCACCCCTAATCAAACGAACCAATTTCAAATTCCAACCCAACCCACAACCCATTTTCAGACCCGCCCAGTTCCTCTTTTAATCTTGGCCGTTGATCATTTTGATAAATGGCCATGATCCGTCTTTTCCTTTTTAATTTCCATACTCCCCAACCCTAATCTCTTCTATCAGATACGCCGCCTTTGAACTCTCATCTCTCAAACTCTCTCCAGCCCTCCCCGGAACCCTAGCGTTCCCCTTCCCTGTTCCACCATTATTTCATCGACGTCCATGGTTTCTCAGGCCATGAACAGCCTATAACCACCTCCTATGGCTTTTGCATGCCTGTTGTTCGAAGTATCGAGGCCAGACCTCGAGGGTTTTCACTCAGGCCTTAACTGATTCGAAGATCCGGCCATCTCCGGCCTTGCTCCGGTGGCTCTTGGTCTTTTGAGCCTATTTATGACATTATCCGTCTTAGATCGAGTATTTTCGAAGCCTTTCTTATCTCTAGGGTTCATCTATAACCCTAAATATCGAGGTTCTCTTCAATTATTTTAGATCTGTTACATGTTTGCACTGTCGCTTAAGTTGATTAAACGTTTTCTCCAATTTTCTTTCAAAAAAAGCACTTCTTTTCGATTAGGGTTTCTGGAAAGTTTTTAAAATGTTTCTGTCTCTTCTTCTTCTCATTTTCTTGGTGAGAATCAACCCCTGCTATGTTCTTATTTGCTCTTTTCTGATTCGCATGCCTTTTCGTGTGTTTTTATATTTGCTGTATTATGAAGTTTTTTTGGTATGCTCTCACATGCCTATCTCATTGGTTTCTCTACTGTGTTTTCCTACTGAGTTTTAGTCCTTTGGTTGCCTTTGCCGGACTTTGCTTGGATTCTTTTTAGATGTGTTTTATCGACTGTTTCTTTAAGTTTACATTACCTGAACTCATTTAATTTTTCAAGCTTTCTTGAAACTTGTTTCCTGTACTGGCTCCTATGTTCTTTGCTATTGTGCTTGTATGCTTCTCATGAGACTCTGAAAAAGTCTCTGAGCCTATCTCAATGGTTTGCCTCTTCATCTTTGTGTCAAATTCACATTTAAAAACCCTAAGATTTGGGGGTTTTCTTTGGCTAATTTGGTTTTATGTTTGGACAAGAGTTCTACTTTGAAACCTTGAACTCTCAGACTCACTTCGAGTTTATGAATTGAATTTGAACCTTTTTTTGAGTTTGTGATTTTGAAACCCTCTTGCTTGACATGCCCGTGTGTTTTATACGAGAACTTCTCTTTCAAATGTTTTGCCAACTGTTAATTGATTTTGAATCCATTTAATGTTGCTTATTTGATTGGTACTAATTTTTCCTAAATTAAAACTTTCCTTTACCTCTTTTCTGACTCGTGCAAGGCTTTCATTGGGATTCTTTAGTGGTTATTTTACCGATTCCCTTTCCTTGTTTTGCAAATCAGGTACCACTATGTATTTACCCTTATTTTCCTACCTTGCACGAGATATTTACTTGATCTCTTTCCTTAAATATCTTCTGTCCATTACCGTTTGAATTTGGACTCCTTAATTAAAGGGAGTCTATGGGCTGATTGATTTTAATTGGTACATAGTTCCTTAATTATTACTAAACTATGATTCTTGCCTTATTTGCTACACCTGTTTTCAATTATAAATACCCTGCTCTTTCACTAACACACACACGATTTTTAATATCATCAACTATCTTCTAAAACTTACACGCTTGTTTCCTGATTGTAATTTGGCTTCCCCAAATCTCCTGCTTCTCCCTATTTGTTCTTCTGTACTGGTATGTCCTACTTTTGATTCAAGCATCAAATACAATGTGTTTACTTACAAGCTTTCTTTTTACTATTTTATAAAGTTCAACTTTAAAAAAAAAAAGAAATACTTATGTCTTGCTATCTGTTGTTGCAATGAATCCCTATCCCCATTTCCTTTATGTGTTTGGGCTGTATTTTAAGACATGGCAACATGCAAAGTCGTTGTCATGGATTAAGACTGGGTCCTTTGGATCCTAGCCTGTTTCAATCTCCTATTCCCCTATTCCCTTATGTGTATAGAGTTTAGGTATAGCCTGGCAGCATATAAATTTCTGTCCATGGCTGAACGTGACCTTCAAAAGATCCTAGCTCTCTAATTTTTGAGCTGACAAGCTGGTCAGGGGTGTGTCAGCGGCCCAGTTGCTAGGCATGACCATCAACCTGCCCTGGCTCCCTCCTTATTCCCTCTCATTGCACTTACACTTACTCCTAGTCCTTAAGTCCTGCCCCCTTCTTGTGAGCCTTGCTTTGGGAACCTTGAGTTCCCTCCGAACTTGGACACTTGTGGGCTGGAACTTCCACACTGCACCTTAATCTGTTCTGCAATAACATTTGGGGTGTAAGCACTGCCTGGAGCTCTTGAAGTTCCTTGGAACTTTGACATATCCCAAATAAGAGAAAGACTTTGAAAATCGATCCCGGAAGTTAGTTCATCTTATATTGTTAGACATCGAGTCTGAATTAGGTTCCTTGGATACATCTTAAATTTATGATGTAATTTTATTTTTCTGCATGATTCATTTGGTCTGTAATAATTTGTAATAACTTATGGGGTTTGGTGAAGAAAGGGGAGGGTAACTATGTATGAAAAAAGGGGTAGATAACCTATTTATAGGATTTCCAATTTCAGCTTGTTCTCATATATATACCATGTTTATAGGATTTCTAATTTCAGCATATTCTCATGTAAAAAACCTGTCTATAGGATTTCTTTAATTTCAGCATGTTCTCATATAGATACCATGTCTATAGGATTTCTAATTTCAGCATGTTCTCATGTAGAAAACCTGTCTGTAGGATTTCTTCAATTTTAGCATGTTCTCATATAGATACCATGTCTATAGGATTTCTAATTTCAGCATACTCTCATATAGATACCATGTATATAGGATTTCTGCATGTAGAAAATTTGCTTACAGGTCCTTTCTGATTCTTGCATATCCGTTCCTCATTAGGCGAACATGTTTATAGGTCTTAATAACCAAGTGAAATCAGATGTCGCGTTCGTAATAAAATGCAACACCTAGATATCATGTTGTAGGTTTTCTGCACTTTCTTCCATGTCTATAAAAGTGTTTAAAATTAACAACACTAGAAAACATACCTATAGGAACTGTCAATCAATTCTGAATTACCTCACTCGTTTTAAGGTAATCTGTCAGTAATAACGCGTTATCAATTGCAGAACTTGTATAATTCTATTAAAACTGGCAACTCTTCTGTAACCTGTTTACTTATTTTATGAAACCAGTAGATATCATGTCTATAAGCTTCACCTAGGCAAGCCTTTGGGTAAAATCTGTAACTACATCAGTCTTCAATAATTGCAGCTAGGCAAACCTAATGCAAATTTCTTGTAAAAAAATATGGGTTGAACCAGTCCACTTAATGTTTAAGTTTAATGCAGACCTAATCAATATATGTAAGGCATGCTAAACTACTTTTTCGTGATTCTGAGGAGGCTTATTTGAGCCTTTAATTGTTATATGTACCCCATAACTATCCTATGTGTTTTGTTTGATGCATTAGAATTTTCACCTTTCTAAACTCTTGAAAAAGCCCAAAAATTCCTTCCTTTGATAGGATTAGAAATCCCAAATGCCTCCGAGACTGATAGGATTGGGACGGGTAATAGCATGCTATAGGTAACGATACCATTTCGCGCTTAATACCTTAACGGGGTGGGAAAGGGTAGATATGGATATGATGACTACACGATAACACTACGTGTATAAACGGTTACCGGGTGTTGTGTGGGGTGATCCATATTATATATAAACCTAGGACCCCTTCCTTTATTTGTCCATTTTATTTTTGCCAAACTTCAGCTTTTAAACTGCTTTTTAACACGCAGCAGCTATGTAAAAATTTCTCTTTTTACTCTTTTATTCAAGATTTTAAAACTGCTTCCTCTATCAAA
Source organism: Nicotiana glauca (assembly GCA_026770625.1). Classification (NCBI taxonomy): domain Eukaryota; kingdom Viridiplantae; phylum Streptophyta; class Magnoliopsida; order Solanales; family Solanaceae; genus Nicotiana; species Nicotiana glauca. The sequence goes on from MU772508.1 coordinate 133,912, forward strand.
ATTCAGTTTCTTTAATTTCCTTAATCCCTTGCAACCAATATGTGAAAATCCCTCTTTGTGTTTGTAATTCTTGCTTGTCTACTTGTTGTTTACATTTAAAGTCACAACTGTAGCATGGCCGGGAACCACACTAGTGGATCTTGAGGGGTGCCTAACACCTTCCCCTCGAGATAATTTCTAGCCCTTACCCGGACTCTGGTTTTCAAATTCAAAACCCTTAGTGTCCTAATGCACTTAATCATTAGGTGGCGACTCTTAAACCTCCAAAAACCCAATTCCCAGGCGGGAATAGAGTTGTCCTCCCAAATGTCATAAACCCGATCTCGCTTTTAGAAAAAAGGGGGCGTCGACAGCATGGCGACTCTGCTGGGGATGTCTTTAGGCTTCTACCACTGCATGTTATATATGACTTTATTGTTTTCTTTATCACTTTGTTTAATGCCTTTATTCGAAACTGACTTGTCTTTTGTTTCTTTTTTTTCTTTAACGCTTTCATTTACTGTTTTCCTTCAATACCATTGTAATTTTTGGGCAATTATTGTAATCATTATGAACGTGAAAATACGTGGCGATTTGTTTCATTCTTATAATTGCATTTTTCAACATTATATTCCACTTGTGCCAAACAAATACCATAGCAACGCTTAATGAGTGGTTGCGCTCTTCCAATATTATTACCCCCTAAATTTTGGCAAAGGCGTATTTGCAATAAAACTAGTCGATCAGCGGTGCATTCTACGGTTCCGTGCCTTTCCCTCTTGAGTTGTCAGCTCAAGGGTATCGGCCTAGCGCCCTATAGAAACCTTATTCTGTTTAACTGTTCATGCATCATTGTAGAACCTAGGTGGGTCAGTTATGCTGTCCATATAATGACTCTTTAAGATACCCTTATCCAAAGTCCACTGGGTTCCCCTGGAACCCAAACGGACAACACCATATTCTATGCATTAATTGGAGGACTAAATGTTGTTTATGCCAATTATTGATTTAAGCAGTCGAGTCTGGTTGGGGTGAGGGACTAACACTTTGTTTTGCAGGAAATGAGGCACGAAATCCCCAGATTTGGCATGGTAACCAATATTCACCCAAGGTTGCTAAGATGGTGGGAGGACCTTCATTCCAGTGACCGGACTCATGTCCGCAAATATTTGGGAAACTTACCCTCTCTTTTGGAAATTTGGCCGGACAACAAAATCATAGAGGCTGCGACCTTATTTTGGGACATTGATAGATCAGTATTTTGATTTGGGGACCTTGAAATGACACCATTTCTCGAGGAAATAGGTGGGTTAGCTGGTATTCCTTGGGAGACTCCAGGATTACTTATGATAGAAAACCGCAAGGGTAAGGGTTTCTTCAAAATGATGGGGTTGAAGAAAAATTGAGACTTGACTTGTTTGAAGGATTCCTATGTTCCTTTCGACTACCTGTACGAGAGGTACGGTCATAGCAAGTCCTACCGCACCTATCCAGATGAATTCACCCTCACATCATTGGGGCATATCCACAGGAGAGTTTTCGTCTTCATGTTCTACTTCATGGAAATAATAGTGTTTCCCATGAAGAAGGATAGGATCCATACCATACTAGCCATGGTCGCCAAGACACTAACGTAGGGGATTGAAGGGAAACATTTCAGCATAGTGCCCATGATTGTTGCGGAAATCTACCGAGCTTTGGAAAATTGTCAACGAGGGGCCAGTCATTTTGAGGGTTGCAACTTATTACTCCAACTCTGGCTTATAGAACATCTCCAAAAGGGTCGATACCGTCAAGAGCTTCCGCGAAGGCTGTGGAATGATCATATAGCCTTTCACCATCCCAATAGAATGAACTATATGCCTGACATGTTTACTCGGCCAGGGGATGCTCGAGGATGGCTAGAGTTGTTTGAAAGCTTGAAAGAAGACAAGGTGCAGTGGATGTTCGAATGCTTCCTCACTGGAGAGTTCATCATCCGCTCTCGGGACGCTCCATTTCTTATACTCATTGGTCTGAGGGGGACTTATCCCTATGTCCCTCTTCGAGTCATGAGGCAGGCAGGGAGAAAGCAAGTCGTACCAAAGGTCGAAAAGATGAGTCATTTCAGGGCTGACTTTCTAGAAGACGATAGCCCATACAAATGTCAAGCTCAAAACATGTGGAACAGTAAGATCATCCTGGAAAAGGATTCCATAGAGCCTGACAGATATCATGCCGGCTACACCTCATACTATCCGGGTTGGCTAGAAGAAGATCATGCTGGGTTAGGACAGCCCGGGTCTGCTTAAGGTCATAGGGTCATCGACAAAAGGGATGAGATACAGGTTAAGTACAATCAGTTGCGCAAAAGAATCAGGGAGTGCGAGAGTGAGCATCAGGAGATTCAAGAGGCTAATCAAAAGTTGATCAAGGAATGGAAGGATATGGCTGTTAGAGCCAACAAGTGCCTAGGGCATTTGGAGCGAGGTTTAGTAGAGCTGGAAGGAAAGTTCATCCGGAGGATTGAGAATTGCCAAAACGCCGAGGGAATTGAAGGAGGACATTTGGCTAGGCTTATCTGCTGCTGGGATTGCATGAGCTGGTGACACTGTTCGATGGAGCCAAAGATGCCGAGTGTGGGGAAGGTCCTTCTGGGACCAAATAGTTAGGAGTTTTTTTTTTCTTTTTTCGCTTTGAAATGTAATAAGGCCAATGGCCATTAGTGATATTTCACTTTATGCAATTTTAGTGTCGTTTTGGGATTCATCTTATTTTTTATCAATAAAATAAGGCATTTAGCATTATAAGTTCTCCAAATCAACTTGTCGCTAGGCCTACCTCGGGCACAACGAGGTACCCAATTTAGGACACGATTTATATTCTTGTACTATGTGTTTAATATTGCAATATTTTTCTCAGAATCCATACTAACTTGCTACCTTTTTGTTTTTAATTTTATTCTTTTATTCCCCTCCCCAAAAGGTTAGTTCGTACATTCTGGCATCGTCATCCTACTCTACAAGATCTAAGGGCCTTCCACCTCCTCCTCATCCAAGTCCTATCAAAAGCAAGAACAAAGCAAAAATGGAGAACGTGAACAACATCAGAAAGGACGACTCAACTAAAAGTGTAGAGGTTCCTCAGGGTGTTCAGGTATCCAAAAGAAAGTGTCGCTCAGCTCAAACAAAAACTACTAAAATTTCAAGAAGAACTAGACCAAGTTCAGAACTTGGCAAGTCTGTCATTCTCCCTCACGACTCCAGACATCAACTTTCCCAAAGCTCAATACCCCATACCTCCACAGAACACCCTGAAGCCGTAGAAACAACCTGCTACTCATCAAAATTGTAACACATGTCACAACAACGCTCCACTCCTCATCCCTGAACCATTAAATGATCATCCCTACCACACTCCCATATACGTGGAAACCAATCCACAATACACTCAACCCATTACAAATATACCAGAGTCTGATGACAAAGACTCTCTCATCAAGAACCTAGCAGCCGAGCTCAGGAAATTGACTAGCCGAGTCCTAGGCGTTCAAGGAAGCAAAGGCATTGAATGGCTGAATTATGAGGATCTTTGCATTCAGCCAGACGTTGAACTTTTCGAGGGGTAAAAACCTCCCAAGTTCGAAATGTTTGATGGCTCGGGGGATCCTAGAGTCTATCTGAGGACATATTGTGATAAACTGGTCGGCGTAGGAAGAGATAACTAGATCCGCATGAAACTCTTCATGAGAAGTTTGAAAGGTAATGCACTATCTTGGTACATTAGCCAAGATCCCAAGAAGTGGACGAGCTGGGTTGGAATGGCGTCTGATTTCATGGACAGGTTCAGGTTCGATACAGAAACTGCACCAGTTATCTTCTACAACCAGAATCTGAAAAAGAAACCCACTGAGACATTCCGCGAGTATGCTACTTGATGGAGATCCGAGGCTGCTAAGGTCAGGCCGGACTTAGAGGAAGAACAAATGAACCAATTTTTCTTCCGAGCTCAGGATCCACAGTATTGTGAGAGGTTAATGTTGATAGAGGGCCAGAAATTCTCCGATATCATCAAGTTAGGAGAAAGGATTGAGAAAGGCATTAAGAGCGGTATGGTTACTAATTTCGAGGCACTGTAGGACACCAACAAAGCCCTACAATCTTGTGGCACATCCAAGAAAAAGGACGTGAGTGCCGTAATGGTCGCACAAAGAACCAAGTCTCCAGTAAAATACCAAGCCTACCCAGTACCCCCTCTCACATACCAACCTATTCCCAATTACCAAGCACCTCCGCCTTCTTACCAAATTCCATCACCCGCTTACTAACCATCTCCATCCCCCGCATACCAACCTACTTTAGCAAAATATTCCCAACCTGCACCCGTCTACCAAGCCTATAATACTCACTACCAATCACCTCCTGCCCGCCAAAACTTCTCCAGGCCACGCCCTAACTTCCACCGTAGACCTCCCAAGCAATACACCGCCATCATCGAGCCAATCGACCAATTATATGAAAGACTCAAAGCATCCGGTTATGTTACCCCAATCCCTTCCATAACTCCAGAAAATCCTTCCCAGTGGGTCAATCCAAATAAAACTTGTGCATACTATTCCAGCATGAAAGGGCATACCATTGATGAGTGCTGATCTCTGAAAGGCAAAATCCAAGCTCTAGCTGACAACACAATCATCGTGGCCAAAGAACCTGCTCCTAATGTTCGAAACAATCCTTTGCCTGATCACAAGGGTGGTGGTGTGCACATGATCGAGGTAGAAGATGATTGGGACCCCAAGGGGTCGATTGGATTAATTGCCGAAGGTGACGAGCCCAAGAAACCAACCATCACATTGAATCCAATTGTAGACAGATCTAGCCCTCAGGGGATGCTGAAGTAAACATGTCTATGCCTCTCGAGTTTGAAACACCGTCATCCAAAAGGACCGCAGAGTTGATTGAGGTGGAGTTTAGGTCTCCAAAGGTACCATTTGAAGTTGTTGTATTGCCACCAAAAATGAGAGTGCCCATCCCTGTAGTGATGTTAGCAGTAACGCCATTCCAGACACAGGCCATTCCTTGGGATTACACCGTTGAGGCAAGAAGGAAGGGAAAAACTAAGTCTGGAGAAGTAATCACAGCATAGGGTATGACCAGGACTAGCAGAATTTATACTCCGGAGCACTTAGTTGAATCAAGTAAGCAGGCCTCTGGACAGCCTATTGAAACTGGACCTGATGATCTTTGGTGGAAGATACAGGCGAAATAATACTCAGTTGTTGATCAATTAAATAAAACACCAGCGCGATCTCCATTCTAGCTATGCTGCTGAGCTCTGAGGCACACAAGAATGCCCTAATAAAGATACTGAGCGAGGCACATGTACCCAGCAATATAACTGGAGGAGAGATGGAAAATATGGTCGGGCAGATATTAGAGAGTCATAAGATCACTTTCCACGAGGATGAGTTGCCCCCTGAAGGTTTAGGACATAACAAAGCGTTGCACATCAATGCGCAATGTGAAGACTATTTCATCACCAGGACTTTGATTGACGTAGGATCCAGCCTCAACATTCGTCCATTGGTGACCTTCAGAACATTGGGAAAGAGTCTACATGAAATCAAGGATGGGGCTATCAACATCAAAGCTTTTGATGGTTCCCAAAGGTCTACTATTGGGGAGATCAGTTTATGTCTACAAATGGGCCCAACTTGGTTCGATGTTGATTTTCAAGTAATAGACATCCCAGCATCCTACAACTTACTGCTGGGATGACCATGGATCCACGCCGCCGGAGCTGTAGCATCAACCCTGCACCAGGTAGTGAAGTTCGAGTGGAATCACCAAGAGGTGATTATTCATGGTGACGGGAGTAACCCCATATAGAGTCGCCAAACCATCCCAGCGATCAAAGGTATAAGGAAGCTAGGAGGAGAAACTTACCACCACATTGAGCGAGTCAACGCCGTGGATAAAGACAAATGGTGGGATAACAAGATAGAAAGTATATTGAATTGGAGCAGGTATGAACCTGGCAAAAGGCTCGGCAAGAATCTCCAGGGAATCACCAAGCCTATCAAACTGAAGAAGCATGGCACCACTTTCGGGTTAGGGTATGGATATACTTGGCAGGAATTCAGGAACTAGTCGCCACCATAGCGCGACCCTTACAATCCGCTGGAGCACCCAATAACCCACCTGGAACAGACTTTCCAGCCTGCCGACATCATATATGGGTTAGAGGAAGAAGAAGCATTAGCAGCAATGAAGAACCTATTCTTGGAAGATGACAATATAGAATGTTACGTTATTCTAGAGGAGGAAGGGGAGGAAGGCCCTTCCATACAGGCAGTGAACCGAGGAGTGCGCCTCAACAATTGGTCCATTAAAACCACCAGGGCCCGAAGATCTTCGGGGTAGCAAGGCTGAACAAAGAATTATTCATTATCTTTTACTTTTTCATTAGTTGATTTCCCTTCAGTATTATCTTTAAATTTTTGAAAAGAGTTCTGATGTTCAAAACAATTTTTGGCATTTATTGAAGCATTTTAGTTTTATATAAATCTCGCTCTTATTATTTCTTTTCTCTGCTATTTACTTTACTTTACACATCATTACTATTACTTATCTTGATGAACCGATGAATGTGACATGCGACGAGATAACGCAACAAATAGACATAGACTCAGAAGAGGATAAGATACCAAAAGAGGTCGTTAAAGAGATTGAGGATTTTGAGAAAAGACCTAAGTCTAACTTGAACGAAACTGCGGTTATCAACTTGGGTAATATAGACAATGTCAAGGAAACGGGCATCGGTGTTCACTTGTCACAATCAGAAAAGGAAGAGTACATGGAGTTCTTAAAATAATATGAGGACATATTTGCCCGGTCATGCGATGATATGACCGGTCTTAGTACATCTATCGTAGCTCACAAACTGCCAAAGGATCCGACGTGTCCGCCGGTAAAATAGAAGCTCAGAAAGTTCAAGCCAGACATTAGTTTGAAAATCAAGGAAGAAGTTACCAAACAAGTCAAAGCCATGGTCCTCAGGGTAGTGGAGTATCCAACATGGTTAGCCAACATTGTGCCAATGTCGAAGAAGGATGGGAAAGTTAGAGTCTATGTTGACTACCGGGACCTCAACCGGGTCAATCCGAAAGACGACTTCCCCTTGTCGAACATACTTATCCTGATTGAAAACTGCGCTAAGCATGAGTTGCAGTCATTTGTTGATTGTTTTGCTGGGTATTATCATATATGGATGGACAAAGAAGACACGGAGAAAATGACTTTCATTACGTCGTGGGGGATGTATTGTTACAAGATGATGCCGTTTGGATTAAAGAAAGATGTGGCCACCTACATGAGGGCCATGACTAATATTTTCCATGACATGATACACAAAAGATCAAGGTGTATGTAGATGATGTCATCATCAAATCCAAGAAAGCCACTGACCACATGGAAGATTTAATAAATATCTTCAACAGATTGAGAAGGTATAACTTGAAACTGAATCCCGCCAAGTGCGCTTTCGGGGTTCCAGCCGGAAAATTGCTTGGGTTCATCGTAAGTCGGCGGGGAATAGAACTTGATCCGTCAAAGGTCAAGGACATTCAAGAATTACCACCTCCAAAGAACAAGAAAGAGGTTATGAGTTTCTTGGGGAGACTCAACTACATCAGTCAGTTCATAGCCCAGTCCACCGTTATTTGTGAACCTATCTTTAAGATGTTGAAGAAGGACGCCACCACTAAATGGACTGATGATTGCCAGAAAGCCTTCGATAGAATCAAGGAATACCTGTCAATGTTGCCAGTTCTGGTTCCGCCCGAACCAGGTAGACCGCTATTGCTCTACCTTGCAGTACTAGATGAAGCATTTGGTTGTGTTTTGAGACAACATGATGAAACGGGGAGAAAGGAGCAAGCAATCTACTATCTCAGCAAGAAGTTCACCCCGTACGAGGCCCAGTATTCCCTGCTACAACGCACCTATTATGCTCTAACTTGGTAGCTCAGAAGTTGAGGCATTATTTCTGTGCCTATACCACTTATCTCATATCAAGGATGGATCAGCTGAAGTACATCATCCAGAAGCCCATGTCCATGGGCAAGCTGGCCAAATGGCAAATTCTATTGAGTGAGTTTGATATTGTCTACGTGACTCAGAAAGCGATCAAAGGACAAGCACTAGCCGTTCATCTTGCCGAAAACCCCGTGGACGGAGAATACGAGCCTTTAAAGACGTATTTTCCCAATGAGGAGTTTTCTTTCATAGGAGAAGACATTGTAGAATCCTATGATGGCTGGAGAATGTTTTTCGACGGAGCAGCAAACTTTAAAGGCGTTGGCATAGGAGCAGTCCTAGTATCAGAAACAGGCCAACATTATCCGGTGTCCACAAAACTCAGGTTCCCGTGCACCAACAACATGGCCGAGTATGAAGCCTGCATCTTAGGGCTCAAGCTGGCCATTGATATGAACGTTCAGGAGTTACTAGTGATCGGGGATTCAAACTTGCTCATACATCAGGTTCGAGAAGAATGGGCAACCAAGAATTCCAAAATACTCCTATACTTGCATCATGTACTTACAAAGACAGAATTCCGACATGCCCCCAGAGTTCAGAATGAGTTCGCTGATGCATTGGCCACTCCATCCGTCATCCATGATTCAACATCCAGATACGAACTTCATTGATCCTATCCCAATAAAAATCCAGGGTCAACCTGCTTACTGTGCTCACGTCGAGGAAGAAGCAGACGGAAAACCATGGTTCCATGACATTAAGAAATATCTGTCAACGGGAGAGTATCCAGAACTTGCAAACACTACGCAAAAGCACACACTGCGGAGGTTATCCAATTACTTCTTTCACAGCGGAGGAATCTTGTATAGGAGGACTCCCGATTTGGGATTACTAAGGTGTGTCAAGGCAAATGAAGCATCCAAGTTGTTGGAGGAGGTTCATGCAGGGACCTGTGGCCCGCACATGAATGGTTTTATCTTAGCCAAGAAAATACTCCGAGCTGGTTATTTCTGGATGACTATGGAGACAGACTGTGTCCAGTATGTTCGGAAATGCCATCATTGCCAGATCCATGCAGACATGATAAAGGTAACCCCTAACGAGCTCAATGCAACGAGCTCACCATGGCCGTTCGCCGCTTGGGGAATAGATGTCATCGGACCTATCGAGCTTGCCGCATCAAACGGGCACATGTTCATTCTAGTGGCAATTGATTACTTTACCAAATGGGTTGAAGCAGCATCATATAAGGCGGTAACCAAGAAGGTTGTGGCAGACTTTGTTCGCGACCGTATCATTTGCCGGTTCGGCATCCCGGAGTCAATCGTCACTGACAATGGTTACAACCTCAACAGTGATCTGATGAAAGCAATGTATGAGACATTTAAGATTAAGCACAAGAATTGTACAGCGTACGGACCCCAGATGAATAGAGTTGTAGAAGAAGCCAATAAGAACATTAAGGAGATACTGAGGAAAATGATAGAAAAACACAAGCAGTGGAATGAGAAGCTATCATTTGCTCTATTGGGATACCGTACCACAGTCTGCACATCAACTGTGGCAACTCCTTATATGCTGGTTTACGGTACCGAGGCAGTCATCCCAGCCGAAGTAGAGATTCCCTCCCTGAGAATTATGCTTGAAGCAGAACCTGAAGATGCAGAATGGGTAAAGAGTCGCTACGAATAGCTAGCCCTTATAGACGGGAAAAGACTGAATGTAGTTTGCCATGGTCAGCTTTATCAGAACAGAATGACCAGAGCCTTCAAAAAGAGAGTTAAGCCAAGACGATTTGCGCCAGGGCAGTTAGTACTGAAGAAGATTTTTCCGCACCAAGATGAAGCCAAAGGAAAGTTTTCTCCTAATAGGCAAGGTCCGTATATGGTTCATCGGGTTCTAACCGGGGGAGCCCTCATACTCACAGAAATGGATGGAGAAGTCTGGCCAAAGCCGATCAATTCAGATGCAGTGAAGCGATACTATGTGTAACCGTTATTATTCCTTTATGATGTAATTTGAACTATGACTGACCTGATTCCTATTTAAGAGGGGATACGTAGGCAGCCTTATGGGTTCGATCACAATTTAATAAAATTTTCATTTCCCCCGATACTAGAAACTGGGGCAGAATATTGAGGAGGACCCTCAAAATTTCGAAGTTGATCTTCGCCAATCATCACGGTCAACCGTCAGAAGCACCAGCCCTGTAAACTGGGGCAAAATTTTGAGGAGGACTCTCAATATTCCGGAGCAAAAGAGGTTGCAATATCTTGAACCTTGTCACAGTCATCGGTTCATCTAAAACCATTTTACCTATTATGTATTTACATCATATTTTTATTATTTTGCTAAGTCATGCATGGCTACTATCAAATTTGCTTTGTTTAGCGACGCTACCCCAATGAAAGCAAGAGCCGAGTAGGATAAGAGAAGTCCACGGGAAGACGAACTAACCTTCCCCCTTTACAAAACACACGATTTTTCTTTGAATGCAGGCACCCCAAGACATAAAATCATCAGATACGATTAAGCAAGAGCCGAGTAGGATAAGAGAAGTCCACGGGAAGACGAACTAACCTTCCCCCTTTACAAAACACATGATTTTTCTTTGAATGCAGGCACCCCAAGACATAAAATCATCAGATACGATTACATACTCATGCTTTTTCAGGAATACAACTCTCAGAATCATCGCCTATTTACAAGTGCTATCCGCACACGACATCCCCAGCAGCCACAATGATGCAATCAACTATCAGCTATCATCTCTCAGCTAAGAAATTTTGTTACTCCTCACCTTTATTTCTTGCATTGCATAAGGCTACTTTTCTGCCTTCCGAGACTAAGTTCTGTTTCTATCTGCATTCTTGCATTGCATAAGGCTACCTTTTTGCCTTCCGAGGTTAAGCTATATCTCCATCCTGCATTTTTCGCATTACATAAGGCTACTTTTCTACCTTCTGATACTAAGCACTGTCTCTATCTACATTTTTCTCTGCAGTTCATAAGGCTACTTTTCTGCCTTCCGAGACTAAGCACTGTCTCCATCTGCATTTTTCTCTGCAGTGCATAAGGCTACCTTTCTGCCTTCCGAGACTAAGCACTGTCTCCATCCTGCATTTCTCTGCATTGCATAAGGCTACCATTCTGCCTTCCGAGGTTAAGCTCTACCTCCATCCTGCATTTATCTACATTGCATAAGGCTACAATTCTGCCTTCCGAGGTTAAGCTCTACCTCCATCTACATGGACGAAAGATCGCCAACTTTACTTAAATCTTTTCATTGGCTGAAATATCGCCAACCTTATTTAAATTTCTATAGGCTGAAATATCGCCATTTACATTTTCTACATCGGCTGAACCATCGCCAGCTTTATTTAAATTTCTGTCGGCTCAAATATCGCCATTTACATTTTCTACATCGGTTGAAACATCGCTAGCTTTATTTAAATTTCTGTTGGGTGAAATATCGTCATTCACGTTTTCTACATTGGCTGAAACATCGCCAGCTTTATTTAAATTTCTGTCAGCTAGAATACCGCCATTTGGAATTATCCTTCATATCGGCTGAAATACCACCAAATCTTGCATTTCATGGGCTGAAATACTGCGAAACCGTCCAAGGGCATCATTGTTCCGAGGCACCATCTTCATAGCCCGAGAACTCCATGCCATGGCCCGAGGACCTCGCTTTTTATTCTGCACATCATTATTCAAAGGCATCATGGTTCGGAGGCACCATTATCATAGCTCGAGAACGTCATTTCATAGCCTGCAAATCCTTTATTATGTGCTTCATGGCCCAGGGCGTCATGGTTTGAGGACGTCATCTTAACTGTCTAAAGACAACATTCATGGTCCAACAGGGACTTGCATCACGTTTAAAATTCCGCACGATATGCTTGTATTACTCAATTGAAGGTACATCAGCTGGCAACGACCATTATAGCAGGAGCGATCTCGCCCCAGTTCTCGCAACCCATCAGCCCCTGACTGTGAGCACATAATTTTTGCCCTAAGCAAATTATTCCAAAAGATTCAAATAAAATGTCTTTACAATTTTTATGAATTTTTGTTGCATTTTTTGTGTTAATTGGTTGCATAATAATTCGTATTAAAAAATAAAAAAATATGCATTTGCATTAGAAATTTAATTTCACATTTTAGTATTAAGTAGGTATTAATTCATTTTAGAACAATTTAAAGAAAATTACAAAAAAATAGTTCACTTTAGAATTTTATTGTTTTAATTGGAAATTGCTACAAAATAATTTTAAAAATAATTTTAGGCCATTAATTAGTTTTGAAGTTTTATTTTTTGCATCTTTATAAAATTTTTAAAAAAAATATACAACAATACAAAAATGAAAACAATTATAAAAAAAAAAACAAAAGAAATGAAAAGAGGAAAATAAAAGGAATATACAAAATCAAATTACCCAGTTCTTTGGGCCAGAATAACCTTAGTTCCAAATCATTTACCAGCCCTGCCCCAGCCCAATTCCGTCACTTTACCCGGTCCAATCCCAACCCCAGCCCTAGCAAAACGACACCGTTTGGTGTCAAGCTGATCTGAGCCTTCAAAATCGTTTGATCCAATAGTTGTGGTTAATTGATACAATTTAATATGTGTTTGTGTGAAAATCTCATTAACCCTAAAATCATTTTTATCACCTTCACCGTATACCCCTCTATCTTCTCCGCCTCCTCGCCGGAACCCTCACCGGCGGGAAACGCCATTAACGCTGATGACCGTCGGATTAACACCACAACACTCCCTCCCCTTCCTCTTTACGCCCCTACCATCTGTTTGCTTCGAATCCTAACCTATCTCCTCAAATATCAACATCTATCTCACCGGAACCCTACCGCCGGCGAACCATACTTACTCCAATAGCCTCCAAAATAACACCCCTAGCTCTCCTCTTTCCCTTCTTCCCATTCCTACTTGTAGTTTCCTTCGAATCTTGCCGGAAAACTTCGAATATTGATTTTAAGTTTTCCTGCCAAGACTCAAGGTATGCCGAAAATTCCCAAAATAATACCTTAGACTCGCCAGAACCTCCTTTATCCAACCCCCATAGTATTTCCCTTCGAATCTGCCCGGAGTTCCTCGAAATTTAATTTCACTATTCTAGTCAAGAACCCTAGCAATTCTTGGGGATTCTTGACCGTAATACCCCTAATAATGTGTTTTCTTTTGGAAAACACACCATTAGGGATGTTATGGATCAAGAATCCTGGAGGATTCAAGCCACCATGGTTGACCGGAGCAATTCGACTTTCTGGCAAGCCTTAGATAAGTCCTTCTTCAATTTTTCCTTTCTTTTGTTTCTGCATGTGTTTGTTTCGACTATTTTCTTGTGTTTTCTTGTGTTTTTATTTTAATTGATTTCTGTTGATTTTTTGTCATTAGTTTAATTAGGGTTTACTGTTTGGACTTGCTTAAATGTCTGTTAATAGTTTTTAAATAATACTGTTAGGTTTAAATTTCTTAGTATTCTAGAATTCGATCAGAGTTTACTTAATTGGGATAATGATGCTGTTTAAGCATTGATAACAAATAATTAGCTTTTCTTCTATTTTTGCTGTGTGATTAAATGGTAGATTAATTGTTCATCTCTGTTAATTTCTAATATTAGTTTTGATTATGATAATTAGGAGTATGAATTGGTTATAGTTGTTTAGATTAGCTAAACAATAATTAGTCTATAATAACAAAAATAAAGAAGAAGGAAAAAATTAAAGGCAGTAATGACAAGAGTAAAGTGGGGGCATTTTGGGTATATAAAATAGGCTAATAATAATTACAGCCTAATTAAAGGGTAGTTTGGGCAATGAAAAAGGGTAGTTTAATTAGATTTGGTAATTTTTTGAATGAGGTAAGGGTAGTATAGGAATTGTAATGGGTATAGAACATTCTAGAATGAGTTTTAGTATAAGTTTTGATAAAATAGGTATAGTAACTTGTAATACACGTCAGAAAAATAGAGGGTTAAGAAGAAATAAAAGAGGGACTAATGGTGCAAACTTAAAATCTGAGGGCTGCCCCATCTTTACCTATATAAAGCAGCCCCAATGCCTTAATAAACAAGTTTTTTTTCAGCCTCCAAAAACTTCCCCCAAAAGTATTCTCTCAGTTTTCCAGATCTGAAACCTGAAATTCAAAATTCAAAAACCAAAAAATCATAAACAGTAGAAAAATCAAAAAAAAATGCACTGTTACATTGCATTTTACAGATTAATTTGAAGTTCTCATCTATTCTAGTTGCTGAAGCATTTCTTAAGGGTACTAGTTCCAATTCGTGTGGGTTTTGGTTTGAATCAAGTCATTTTGGGGTTATTCCTTGGTTATTGAATTCACTACTGGGCTATTTGCTGGACCTTTGCTGTTATTGCTGCTGCTTATCTCTGCTGATCATCTCTTCTCTTCTTTTGTTTCCAATTCCAGGTACACTTGTGTACACTAATGATATGAAGTTTCATCCATTATATATGAACAACGTGAAATCAATATGATACAGCATGTTGCAATACAAATCGGCTTGTGTTTTTATCATTAGTTTAATGTGTAACTGTTTTTCATGTGAACACATATTTATTAATGTTAGATAGAATTATGTGTATTGATTAGGACTATTTGGACTTGTTTTTGTAATTGAATTTGAAAGACTGTATAATTAGGACTGTTGGTAGACTATTATGAATTGTTAGAACTTAGGATCTGTTATTAGCCTTGGTTATTCCGTTCATAATTAAACTTTGAGAACTCGAATTGAGAAGCGATTAGTAAATATTATCTATAGTATGCTAAATCAAACATGCTATCATATTGTTACTGTGACATCCAATAGTTTAAGGTGTTGATACCTTAGTTTGCATTATAGTATTTTGGAAGTTGTTTTCAGGGATTTCTGTTCTGCCATCGTTAGTTTGCATTTTAGTGTTGATACTTTAGTTGACATCCAGTAGTTGTTTCGGTTGCTATCATTATATTAGAGTTTTCATAATATGCATATAAATAGCTAGATCATTTGTTTGAAGATAAATAGGAAAATCATTAGTTGGATCACTATTAATTAAGCCTGGCATGAATTAAACTCAGAATGCGTTTTCAGCATTACATTGCAATTCTCACGTTACATGAAGACCATGAGATATTGATCTTGGGCTTACTATGAGCCCACTCCTATTAGCCTTCATAAAACACGAGCAAATCGTGGGCCAGCCTTCAGAGGCCCAGCACGGGCAGTCTGTTTGTCTGCTTGTCTCAAATTGATGGTTTACAAGTTTGGGCCAAACCTTTAAAGCCCAAGAATTCGTTATAAATCTAACATCCTTTAAAATTACATTAGGGATATGGGAAATTAATTCATAAATATAAAATTGGATTTTGAATTAAGTAGCGGGTTCATGCTAAAAGGGTTTTCCCTTTTTTTTGAATTCGGACTTGAATTCGAGGCCCGAATTTATATTTGTGAATGAATTGGCCTTTAGAGACAAATAAGAATTTTTAGTTTGCTTTAGGATTGGCATTTTAATAATAATATGAGACGAGCCTCACCAAGAAAATATACAAAATTGTGGGGCCCTCATTAATTACTTACCTAAAATACTTAGAGATTTGGGACGGGCCGTTTAGCGAATTCCACGGCCTTCCCAAAAGATAACAACACGTTAGTCTCTTTAGATGTGATTTTAATAAAATTACATTCCTAAATTCGGGTGCGCATTTCATGCGACCCAAATCCAAATCCGAAAACGTTGAATAAGAATGTGTCGAGGATCCGGGTGCATTTCATGTGACGTGATCCGAAAATACGTTCTTAAACGACGTTCACTTTCTTAAATAAAAAATAATAATTAAGAAAAAGCGGTAAATAACTTTAAAATTGCACTATAGGTTTAACATGTATTAAATTCAAATATTTTAGCCAAATATAGCAGTTGAGCGACCGTGCTAGAACCACAGAACTCGGGAGTGCCTAACACCTTCTCCCGGGTTAACAGAATTCCTTACCCGGATTTCTGGTTCGCGACTGTTAAACAGAGTCAAACCTTTTGCTCGATTCAGGATTCAAACCGGTGACTTAGGACACCATAAATCTCCCAAGTGGCGACTCTGAATCTTTAAATAAACGAATCCCGTTTCGATTGTCCTTTAAATGGAAAAACTCCTTCTTTATTATACCCTTCCTCGGGGGTGTAGTAAAACCTTCGGAAAAAGGAGGTGTGACAGCTCTGGCGACTCTGCTGGGGAAAAGAACCCAGAATTTCGGTTCAGGGTTCAAGAATTCGAGCTCAGTTAAATTGTTATATTTGGCTTTATTTGATTTTGCTACATGATCCTTGCTATACGTGCTAAATGTTTACCGCTTTAATATTTATTGAATTGTGTATAAACTGTCGCGAATCCTTCCCTCTTTTTGAGTCTTCTACATCATGGAGAAGGGTGCACTTCGTGTAGCTTCTCTTCTGTTAGAGTCTTTTTCCCAAATTAGAACGAGGTTTGGATAAGTTTCAAAGCCGGGCGAGCTTCTGTATCCCCGGTACGCTGCCTCCCCCTCGGCCCGAGTTATCCGCTCGGGTAAGCCAGGTCTAGATCAATAAACCTAGGGTTTAAACCCAGAAGAACAATAAACTCATCCCTAGTAGGACGCTTGTTTGCATCATGTGCATTTGACTTAGAGGACTCAACACAGGGGTTGGGTCCGTCTAGGACAGGTGACCCGAATTGAAATGACCATCCTGATGCATATTACGTGCTACTTGCATTTATTTGCTCGGCTTCGCATGTTGACCGGCTTGTATATAATGAGTGAAAAATTGTGAAAAATAGCAGTGTTAGGACTAAGTGAGGGTAATCATTTGTTTCAAAAACCAATGCCCAAAAAGTATCGAAATGCTGCTGGATTTTTGAAAAATAAAAAAAAATATAATATAATATTTGAAAAATATAGAAAGTAAAGTTATGGTAAAAAACAGTTTTGATTTTGGCCAATCGGCCCGAACTACGCTGGTTTGATTCTCACCGAATGTGAGATACGTAGGCAACCTTTGACGGGTCCAACCACCCCTTTTGCAAAAATAGCCAAAAAATATCAAATTTTAAATTTTGTTATAAATTAGTTGGGTGATGTCATTCTTGTTTAAAATAAGCCGAATGTCCCTCAAAAGGACGCCGGAAGGCCCTTTTTTGCAAGAATAGCCACCCTGAGTCAATTTAAAACGGTTTGCGGGCACAGCCATAAAATCTCCTTTTCGGAAGTGCTGAAAGGCCGTATCCAAAAATCAAGTTTGGTCATCTAAACCTTTTTATAAAAAATAACCATTTTGTCAAATAAGCCATTATATGGCCAGTTTTGATAAAATAGTCACAAATGACATTAAAACTTTCTCAGTCTTGCGTTGGCCTGTTGCGATGCTGAGTGATGCCCCATGGGCCCCAGGATGAGAAATTTTGATGTATTTTTAATCATCGAGTCTGTAGCTTCTTAAAAAAATTTTGCAAAAATAGCCACTTTGCCAAAATAAGCCATTACATGACCAGTTGCTACTAAAAATAGTTTCAGTTGACATTGAAACATTCTCAGTCTTGCGGAAGCCTGAGCGATGCTGAGTGATGCCCCATGGACCCCAGGATGAGAAATTTTGATTTAGCTTTAATCATCGAGTTTGTAGTTTCTTAAACAAAAAGTTTGCAAAAAATAGCCACTTTGTCAAAATAAGCCGTTACATGGCCAGTTATTGTTAAAAATAGACTCAGTTGACAATGAAACCTTTTAAGTCTTGCGGAAGCCTGTGGTGATGCCGAGTGATGGCCCACGGGTCCCAGGATGCGAAGCTTTGATGTACTTTTGATCTAGTTATAATCATCGAGTTTGTAGTTGGAGTTTGCTTCTGTAATTTCCCGTCAAAGGAAAACGAATTTGAAAATCCCAAAAAAAATATATTTCTTTATGTTTTGCATTAATTTGCAAGAACTACGCTCGGTCTGATTCATGCGGGATCATGATACGTAGGATATCCACGTAGGATTCGACCATATGAAAAAAAAGGAAAAACCACAAAAAGGCAAAAAGAAAAGAAAATAGTGGAAAAACGAAAGAAAGGAAAGAAACATCAATAAGCTAAATACCCTAATGCTAACATGGTGGCTTTATTTTTCCAGAAAGGTGGTTGGTTTGTGGTTGTAAAACGATAATTCCTCGTTGCAACACAAGGACAAAAGGCGATGGCAAACAACAATAGAATTGATGTGGTTAGTACCGGTACCCAACAACAGGTGGATGAACGGGATGATGGGTTAGTCGAGGAGGTGCGGATGTTGAGAAAACACATGGTAGATATGTATCAAGCCTGGATGACTGGGAAGGCACCACCCCCCGCCACCACCAATGTTTCCTGTCATATCCACTACCCCCAACAATGAATACGGGAAGAGCCCTCAGGATAAGCTTCATACTGGAAATGAAAAGGTCACAGGAAAAGTAGGGCGAGATGAAATAGCTATAAAGCTGAAAGAACAATCCTTAAAGAACATGCAAGGAATGAGAGACCATGGTAACATGTTTTACAAAGAATCGTCTGTGTCCCCCGACATTCGCCTGCTTGCAGGGTTCAAAGTGCCGAATTTTAACTTGTACGATGGGAATGGAGATCCGGTAACCCACCTGAGGGTCTATTGCGATGAAATGAAAAGTGTTGGGGATAAAGATGATTTGTTGATGGCACACTTCAGTAAAAGCTTGAGTGGGACAGCTTTAGAATGGCATAATCGTCATGATATTGGCAAATGGCTTACATTGGGTGACATGGCTCAAGATTTTGTGCGACATTTTCAGTACAATAAATACACTGTCCCAAATTGCCCTTCCCTATCTCAGACGGAAAAGAAACCCAAGGAGAGCTTTAAGGATTTTTGGCTCAAGTGGAACGAACAGGTTGCTCGGGATGGTCTTGCAATTGACAGAAAAGGTGTTGCTAAGCCCCACCCACAACAAAGTCCGGTAATTGTTCTTGCCAAACCTGTTCAACCTCAACACCAACCCCAAACCTATCCCCTGAACAACACCCGATCTTTTGTCCAACCATCAGGTCATTGCCTCCGCCGATAACACAG
This sequence comes from Nicotiana glauca, assembly GCA_026770625.1. NCBI lineage: Eukaryota > Viridiplantae > Streptophyta > Magnoliopsida > Solanales > Solanaceae > Nicotiana > Nicotiana glauca. Next base: position 153,034 of record MU772508.1, read on the forward strand.
TCCGGTGGTCGTTCTTGCTAAACGCTCTCAGCCATAATACCGACCCCGTGAACGTCCCCAAACTCCACATAAGCCACTCCATCCACCAAATAACATTCGGCCATTTGTCCCACTACCAAGTCACTCCCTGAAGCAGGCACCGACAGCCCGAAACTTTCGTGTATCTTCACAGCACTTTCAAGCATCCAACAGTCCTAGAAAACTGAGGCATGGAGGGAAACAAAGGCAAAAGGATAATTTCACGCCCATCGATGAATCCTACACAAGCTTGTTTGAAAAGTTAAAGCATTTTGGCCTGATTAAGCTGCTCCTTGGATGCACTCCAGACCCAAAGGCAAAAGGCTTTGATCATACTGTTTGATGCATGTACCACTCTAATGTCCAGGGGCATAGCATTGAAGACTGTTGTTCTTTGAAAAGGGAAATAGAAAGAATGATTCAGGAAGGGGTAATTGTGGTCAATGACAATGGCAAGGAGCATGCGATTTATCTTGGGAAATTGTTGATTAAAGTCAATAATGGTCTAGGCAATATTGATGTGAAACTCAGTGGCTAAGATGCCGGTCGTGGTAATTGGAAAGACGCTCCATCTCTCGGTCACCCTGAGTGGAGTTTTTGGTGGTTTATTTTGGTCTCATTTCTGTTGGTCCGAGTTATTTCAGGGTTGTAATCCGGATATTGTCTTGGGAGTCAAACCCTTTTATATTTCCATTTTGCTTTGTTTAGTAATAATAGCTTGTTTAGCGCCATCTAGGTTTGTAATTCTAGTCTAGTCTGCTTGTTTTGTTGTTTCAACCATTTCACCATCAGTCTAATACAATTCTCTGTTTCCTGACATTTCCAATCATTTCAGTTCTAGTCATTTTACAATTCTATTCATGCTGATTTTAGTGACATGACATGTACATATAATTCTCGGCCTCGTTTTTAAAAGTCAGTTTAGCAATGAAACAATGTTGAAGATGAATGGGCACTCAAAAGAAATAAGAACACGTTGGAATACTTTGAAGCCTGAATCAAGTGAAACTAGGCAAAATAGAACATAAAGAAATACTGTGGAAATGCATCATGCCTTATCGGTTTAAAGCTAAAGGCAAGAATGCCCCAAGTCTAAAGGGACCGTTCATGGTATCGAGATTGTTGTCCAATAGTGCTAGGAATCGGCAAATACAGAAGGCAAATATGTAAATCAATCAAAAGGTTGTTTAGCTGTGTAGTTTGTACTTGGTATGTTTTGAAGATCGGAATGACGAAGGCATTTTGTTCTGCTATCCAAACACTTTATCCTTTGTTATCCCTTTGAGCCTTATTATATTTTCTTTCGTATCCCTCTTTTGGAATCAACAAACAAAACTCAAGAATTGAGCGGGGAAATTAAGCGGAGAAACAAGAGAAAAATAGTGGAAAACAAAAGAAAAGAAAAGAAAAGAAAAGAGAAAGAAAAGAAAAAAAAAGAAAAAAAAGAAGAAAAGAAAAGAAAAGAAAAGAAAAGAAAAGAAAAGAAAGAAAAGAAAAGAAAAAGAAAAGAAGAAAAGAAAAGAAAAGAAAAGAAAGGAAAAGAAAGAAAGAAAGTGGAAGAAGGATCGCAAAAACAAATGTAGTCGCCTGAACTATGTTTGACTTAATCCCGAAAGGGTACGTAGGCAGCCTTTCTGAGGTTCAGTCACAGCAAAAGAAAAGTCCAAAAATCCCTAAGAAGGAAACTGGGGCAGAAGTTATGGTTGTTGCAAGAAATATGATTCCGAAAGTTGTAATTTTGAACCCACGTTGAATTATTTTGAGCCTTTATACCCTTCTTTCTAAATCCCATCCAAAAGGCTGCATTACGGTCTAAAGAAAGACCTTCCGACCAGTCTTCAAGAGATGCCAAGTCAAGCGAGCCAAGTAAAATCACATCAGGGGCAACACTCCAGTCCAAACAAAGGAAAATGAAGAATTAGAGAATCATGATGATGAGAACCGCCACGGGTACCCCCAAGATGAGAGAAATCAAAATGAGAGAGTCTTATTGGTGAAAACCTTTACGGGCACCGTAAGGCGATGGTGAGTTGAGAGAAAAGTCAAAATGAGAAAGGCTTGATGGTGAAAACCCTATGGGAATCACAAGTCGAGTAAAGATTGGATCAGGTCGGGCAAGGGAAGTATTGAAGACCAGTTTCACGGCGAAAGGTGCAACAAGAGCTGAACTCCAGATTTGCTATATAGAATAGGCTGCAGGTGCATGTCAAGGTCGCTAGAGTCGGTATCTACATCTGATGGTTTTTTTTTACTCTGTAGGTTTCTTGTTAGGAATCGTCTCTTTCCCTTTTACTTCACTCTATTCTTCCCACATTGTTTTTTTCCCTCTTCTTGAGTCTGTCTGGTCGTAACAAGTGAGAAATGACTTCAAAATCTGCCACCAAGCTTTCCAATTGCAAAAAATGGGATCTGGCCAGCACATCAAATTGTCATAAGTCAGGAAATAACATCAAACATGATCGAGTTGGCAACAATTAACATGCTTTGAAAGTCCTTGTGAAATACAAAGACTTGGTATACGTCAATTCGCGAACAACACAACAGATGAAGAGCGAGGTTGAACAAATCAAAAGAATTTCCCATGATAGGATTGACAAAGGGTGGTACATCAGTGACAATCAAGACCTTCCAAGAAGAAATCAAAGTTATCATGACAAATGAAGGAGCAAAGCCGGGGCTAGTGGTTAAATCAAGAAAAACAACAAAACATATTGAGTGGGTGGCAATTGACATGTTTTGGAGATTCATTTGAAATACAAGGGTTTAGTACATATCAACTCATGAACAATGCAACAAAGATAGAGGGGGTGGTGAACGGATCGGAGATATCTTCTATGTCAAGGGTAACAAAGAAAGTGGTTAACCATTAAACAAACAAAGTCCTCGATTGGAAGTCAGTTATCATGGCAAATACTTTTAGCTTTCAATTTTTTTTAAATATTTGATAACATGCTGTACCCAGCCACCAAACTGGAGCAGAAAAATTTTCTTTGTTTGTCTATTTTGTTGCAAGCAGGAGCCCACTTGGAGAAGAAGGGAATACTTTTCAAAATCGGCAAGCAGGAGCCCACCTGGAGAATAAGGGAATACTTTTCAAAATCAGCAAGCAGGAGCCCACCTGGAGAACAAGGGAATATTTTTCAAATTCAGCAAGCAGGAGCCCACCTGGAGAACAAGGGAATACTTTTCAAGCGTCAGCAACCAGGAGCCCGCCTGGAAAATGGACACATATTTCAAATGGCAACAATCAAGCATCATTTGGAGGAATGGCAAAAACATCACCAATCACAATTCAAGCCAACAACAAGAATCCCATCAGAAGAATACAAGATACAAGTTCAAGGCAACACAAGAGCAAGTTTGAAGACATAGATAGGATCTTTTGTAACTTATAGATCATAGCTTAGGCTAGCTTCTTTTGTTTTACCACGGTGTAATAAGGAGGTCAGCGAGCAGTAACAACAGCAACAGCAGTGAACTCACAGTTCCTGGTAGTCCCAGCTACCAGACACTCCTGAACTACACTGACCTGATTTCCGTTTAGCCCGGGATATGTAGGCAGCCTCTGAAGCAGGGTGCAGTCAACTCTTTTCAAAATGCTTCACACGGAATATGTGGACAGGCAAAAATTTCTCATTTTCGCTCACTTATCTTTGCACGAAAACTCTTCGTGTTTCCGGAAAAAGAGGGGCAGCTGTGAGCACGTAATTTTTTCCCTAAGCAAATTATTCCAAAAGTTTCAAATAAAATGGCTTTACAATTTTTATGAATTTTTGTTGCATTTTTTGTGTTAATTGGTTGCATAATAATTCATATTAAAAAATACAAAAATATGCATTTGCATTAGAAATTTAATTTCACATTTTAGTTTTAAGAAGGTATTAATTCATTTTAGAACAATTTAAAGAAAATTACAAAAAAATAGTTCACTTTAGCATTTTATTGTTTTAATTTGAAGTTGCTACAAAATAATTTTAAAAATAATTTTAGGCCTTTAATTAGTTTTGAAGTTTTATTTTTTGCATCTTTATAAAATTTTAAAAAAAATATACAACAATACAAAAATGAAAACAATTATAAAAAAAAAAAAAAAGAAATGAAAAGAGGAAAATAAAAGGAATATACAAAATCAGATTACCCATTTCTTTGGGCCAGAATAACCTTAGGTCCAAATCATTTACCAGCACTACCCCAGCCCAATTCCGTCACCTTACCCGGTCCAACCCCAACCCCAGCCCTAGCAAAACGACACCGTTTGGTGTCAAGCTGATCTGAGCCTTCAAAATCGTTTGATCCAACGGTTGTGGTTAATTGATACAATTTAATATGTGTTTGTGTGAAAATCTCATTAACCCTAAAATCATTTTTATCACCTTCACCGTATACCCCTTTGTCTTCTCCGCCTCCTCGCCGGAACCCCCACCAGCGGGAAATGCCATTAACGCCGATGAACGTCGGATTAACACCACAACACCCTCTCCCCTTCCTGTTTCCACCACTACCATCTGTTTGCTTCGAATCCTAACCTATCTCCTCAAATATCAACATCTATCTCGCCGGAACCCTACCGCCGGCGAACCATACTTACTCCAATAGCCTAAAAAATAAGACCCCTAGCTCTCCTCTTTCCCCTCTTCCCATTCCTACTTCTAGTTTCCTTCGAATCTTGTCGGAAAACTTCTAATATTGATTTTAAGTTTTTCGGCCAAGACTCAAGGTATGCCAAAAATTCCCAAAATAATACCTTAGACTCGCCTGAACCTCCTTTATCCAACCCCCATAGTATTTCCCTTCGAATCTGTTTGGAGTTCCTCGAAATTTAATTTCACTATTCTAGTCAAGAACCCTAGCAATTCTTGGGGATTCTTGACCGTAATACCCCTAATAATGTGTTTTCTTTTGGAAAACACACCATTAGGGATGTTACGGATCAAGAATCCTGGAGGATTCAAGCCACCATGGTTGACCGGAGCAATTCGACTTTCTGGCAAGCCTTAGATAAGTCCTTCTTCAATTTTTCCTTTCTTTTGTTTCTGCATGTGTTTGTTTTGACTATTTTCTTGTGTTTTCTTGTGTTTTTATTTTAATTGATTTCTGTTGATATTTTTTCATTAGTTTAATTAGGGTTTACTGTTTGGACTTGCTTAAATTTCTGTTAATAGTTTTTAAATAATGCTGTTAGGTTTAAATTTCTTAGTATTCTAGAATTTGATCAGAGTTTACTTAATTGGGATAATGATGTTGTTTAAGTATTGATAACAAATAATTAGCTTTTCTTCTATTTTTGTTGTGTGATTAAATGGTAGATTAATTGTTCATCTCTGTTAATTTCTGATATTAGTTTTGATTCTGATAATTAGAAGTATGAATTGGTTATAGTTGTTTAGATTAGCTAAATAATAATTAGTCTATAATAACAAAAATAAAGAAGAAGGAAAAAATTAAAGGCAGTAATGACAAGAGTAAAGTGGGGGCATTTTGGGTATATAAAATAGGCTAATAGTAATTACAACCTAATTAAAGGGTAGTTTGGGCAATGGAAAAGGGTAGTTTAATTAGATTTGGTAATTTTTGGAATGAAGTAAGGGTAGTATAGGAATTGTAATGGGTATAGAACATTCTAGAATGGGTTTTAGTATAAGTTTTAATAAAATAAGTGTAGTAACTTGTAATACAAGTCAGAAAAATAGAGGGTTAAAAAAGAAATAAAAGAGGGACTAATAGTGCAAACTGAAAATCTGAGGGCTGCCCCATCTTTGCCTATATAAAGCAGCCCCGATGCCTTAATAAACAAGTTTTTTTTCAGCCTCCAAAAACTTCCCCCAAAAGTATTCTCTCAGTTTTCCAGATCTGAAACCTGAAATTCAAAATTCAAAAACCAAAAAATCATAAACAGTAGAAAAATCAAAAAAAAAAAATATGCACTGTTACATTGCATTTTACAGATTAATTTGAAGTTCTCATCTATTCTAGTTGCTGAAGCATTTCTGAAGGATACTAGTTCCAATTCGTATGGGTTTTGGTTTGAATCAAGTCCTTTTGGGGTTATTCCTGGGTTGCTGAATTCACTACCGGGCTATTTGCTGGACCTTTGCTGTTATTGCTGCTGCTTATCTCTGCTGATCATCTCTTCTCTTCTTTTGTTTCCAATTCCAGGTACACTTGTGGACACTAATGATATGAAGTTTCATCCATTGTATATGAACAACGTGAAATAAATATGATACAGCATGTTGCAATACAAATCGGCTTGTGTTTTTATCATTAGTTTAATGTGTAACTGTTTTTCATGGGAACACATATTTATTAATTTTAGATAGAATTATGTGTATTGATTAGGACTATTTGGACTTGTTTTTGTAATTGAATTTGAAAGACTGTATAATTCGGACTGTTGGTAGACTATTATGAATTGTTAGAACTTAGGATCTGTTATTAGCCTTGGTTATTCCGTTCATAATTAAACTTTGAGAACTCGAATTGATAAGCGATCAGTAAATATCAGCTATAGTATGCTAAATCAAACATGCTATCATATTGTTACTGTGACATCCAATAGTTTAAGGTGTTGATACCTTAGTTTGCATTATAGTGTTTTGGAAGTTGTTTTCAGGGATTTCTGTTCTGTCATCGTTAGTTTGCATTTTAGTTGCATTTTAGTGTTGATACTTTAGTTGACATCCAGTAGTTCTTTCGGTTGCTATCATTATATTAGATTTTTCATAATATGCACATAAATAGCTAGATCATTTGTTTGAAGATAAATAGGAAAATCATTAGTTGGATCACTATTAATTAAGCCTGGCATGAATTAAACTCAGCATGTGTTTTCAGCATTACATTGCAATTCTCACGTTACATGAAGTCCATGAGATATTGATCTTGGGCTTACAATGAGCCCACTCCTATTAGCGTTCATAAAACACGAGCAAATCTTGGGCTAGCCTTCAGAGGCCCAGCACGGGCAGCCTGTTTGTCTGCTTGTCTCAAATTGATGGTTTACAAGTCTGGGCCAAACCTTTAAAGCCCAAGAATTCGTTATAAATCAAAAATCCTTTAAAATTACATTAGGGATATGTGAAATTAATTCATAAATATAAAATTGGATTTTGAATTAAGTAGCGGGTTCAAGCTAAAAGGGTTTTCCCTTTTGTTTGAATTCGGACTTGAATTCGAGGCCCGAATTTATATTTGTGAACGAATTGGCCTTTAGAGACAAATAAGAATTTTTAGTTTGCTTTAGGATTGGCATTTTAATAATAATATGAGACGAGCCTCGCCAAGCAAATATACTAAATTTTGGGGCCCTCATTAATTACTTACCTAAAATACTTAGAGATTTGGGACGGGCCATTTAGCAAATTCTACGGCCTTCCCAAAAGATAAAAACACGTTAGTCTCTTTAGATGCGATTTTAATAAAATTACATTCCTAAGCTCGGGTGTGCATTTCATGCGACCCAAATCCAAATCTGAAAATGTTGAATAAGAATGTGTCGAGGATCCGGGTGCTTTTCATGTGACGTGATCCGAAAACACGTTCTTAAACGACATTCACTTTCTTAAATAAAAAATAATAATTAACAAAAAGCGGTAAATAACTTTAAAATTGTACTATAGGTTTAACATGTATTAAAATCAAATATTTTAGCCAAATATAGCAGTTGAGCGACCGTGCTAGAACCACGAAACTCGGGAGTGCCTAACACCTTCTCCCGGGTTAACAGAATTCCTTACCCGGATTTCTGGTTTGCGACTGTTAAACAGAGTCAAACCTTTTCCTCGATTCGGGATTCAAACCGGTGACTTGGGACAACATAAATCTCCCAAGTGGCGACTCTGAATCTTAAAATAAACGAATCCTGTTTCGATTGTCCTTTAAGTGGAAAAACTCCTTCTTTATTATACCCATTCCTCGGGGGTGTAGTAAAACCTTTGGAAAAAGGAGGTGTGACACTGACCACCCTTCCCAACCTAAATATTGTGCCCGTCTCTTCGAAAACCTCCATCGGCATACTCCATCGATGTATCATGTACTACATGACTTGATTCCTGTAAAATCAGGGATATGTAGGCAGCTTAGAAACCAGAGCTCGGTCAAAACCTTTTGCAATCCGTCTCTCACGGTCAAAATTGGTCATCATATCTTTACCCGACAATTCTTTCATCATTCCCGGGTAAAGAGGGGCAGCTGTTGATACCCAATTTTTCCCTATGTATTTTATATACTCAAAATATTCTCAAAATAGTACGTGTATGAATAGATAAGCATGCCAAAAATTTTGGTATTTTTTCCTAATTTTCTAAGATTCGTAAACTTTATTTATTTTCTATTTTAGCAGTACAAAATCCCGTAATTATTCTTAAAACTACCATTTTTATGAATAATTTATTTCCATTCTCATATTTACATTAAAATATAATAATGGTGATTTTTCCATATTTTTTACAAATTTATTTGATATTTTAAACTAAAATTGCATAAAATTGCAATCATAGCCTATATTATGATTAAAGGCATTTTACAATTATAAAATTATTTTCAGTATTTTTGGATTAATTTTTATATATTATTAATTAGTTCAGTGCTTTTAATTCATTTTTAAAATCATTTTAACTATTTTTATATAAATTAGAGGGGAGAAATTGGTTATTTAATACATAGCCATTTCCAATTGCAATTGTAGCCTCAATTTAACCCCCAATTCCACCCCTAATCAAATGACCCAATTTCAAATTCCAACCCAAACCCACAACCCATTTTCAGACCCGCCCGGTTCCTCTTTTAATCTTGGCCGTTGATCATTTTGATCAACGATCATGATCCGTCCTTTCCTTTTTAATTTCCATACCCCTCTAACCCTAATCTATTCTATCAGATACGCCGCCTTTGAACTCTCATCTCTCAAACTCTCTCTAGCCCTTCCTGAACCCTGGCGTTCCCCTACCTTATTCCACCATGATTTCACCGGCGTCCATGATTTCTTAGGCCATGGACAGCCTATACCCACCTCCTATGGCTTCTGCATGCCTGTTGTTCGAAGGGTTGAGTCCAGACCTCGAGGGTTTTCACACAGGCCTTCACTGATGTGAAGATCCAGCCATCTCCGGCCTTGCTCCGATGGCTCTTGGTCTTTTGAGCCTGTTTAAGACATTATCCGTCGTAGATCGGGTATTTTTGAGGCCTTATTCATCTCTAGGGTTCATCTGGAACCCTAAATATCGAGGTTCTCTCCGATTATTTTAGATTTGTTACATGTTTGCACTGCTGCTTAAGTTGTTTAAATGTTTTCTCCGATTATTTTTCAAAATAAAAGCACTTCTTTTCGATTAGGGTTTCTGGAAAGTTCTTAAAATATTTCTGACTCTTCTTCTTCTCCTTTTCTTGGTGAGAATCAACCCCTGCTATGTTCTTATTTGCTATTTTCTGATTCGCATGCCTTTTCGTGTGTTCTTATATTTGCTATATTATGAAGTTTTTATGGTATGCTCTCACATGCCTATCTCATGTGTTTCTCTACTGTGTTTTCCTACTGAGTTTTAGTCCTTTGGTTGCCGTTACTGGACTTTGCTTGGATTCTTTTTAGATGTGTTTTATCGACTATTTCTTTAAGTTTACATTACCTGAACTCGTTTAATTTTTCTAGCTTTCTTGAAACTCGTTTCCTGTACTGGTTCCTATGTTCTTTGCTATTGTGCTTGTATGCTTCTCATGAGACTCTGAAAAAGTCTCTGAGCCTATCTCAATGGTTTGCCTCTTCATCTCTGTGTCAAATTCACATTTAAAAACCCTAAGATTTGGGGGTTTTCTTTGGCTAATTTGGTTCTATGTTTGGACAGGGGTTCTACTTTTAAACCTTGAACTCTCAGACTCACATCGAGTCCTTTTTCTGCGTTTGTGATTTTGAAACCCTCTTGCTTGACATGCCTGTGTGTTTTATAAGAGAATTTCTCTTTCAAATGTTTTGCCAACTGTTAATTGATTTTGAATCCATTTAATGTTGCTTATTTGATTGTTACTGATTTTTCCTAAATTAAAACTTTTCTTTACCTCTTTTCTGACTCGTGCAAGGCTTTTAGTGGGATTCTTTAGTGGTTATTTTACTGATTCCCTTTCCTTGTTTTGCAAATCAAGTACCACAAATGTATTTACCCTTATTTGCCTACCTTGAACGAAATATTTACTTGATATCCTTCCTTAAATAACTTCTGCCTATTACCGTTTGAATTTGGACTCCTTAATTAAAGGAAGTCTATGGGCTGATTGATTTTAATTGGTGCATAGTTCCTTAATTATTACTAAACTATGATTCTTGCCTTATTTGCTACACCTGTTTTCAATTATAAATACCCTGCTCTTTCATTAACACACACACGATTTTTAAAATCATCAACTCTCTTCTAAAACTCACACTCTTACTTCTTGATTATAATTTGGCTTCCCCAAATCTATTGCTTCTCCCTACTTGTTCTTCTGAACTGGTATGTCCTAGTTTTGATTCAAGCATCAAATACAATGTGTTTACTTACAAGATTCCATTTTATTGCTTTATAGAGTTCAGCTTTAAAAGAAATACTTATGTCTTGCTATCTGTTTGTTGCAATGAATCCCTATCCCCATTCCCTTTATGTGTTTGGGCTGTATTTTAAGACATGGCAACATGCAAAGTTGTTGTCATGGATTAAGACTTGGTCCTTTGGATCCTAGCCTCTTTCAATCTCATATTCCCCTATTCCCTTTTGTGTATAGAGTTTAGGTATAGCCTGGCAGCATATGAATTGTTGTCCATGGCTGAACCTGACCTTCAAAAGGTCCTAACTCTCTAATTTTTGAGCTGACAAGATGGTCAGGGGTGTGCCAGCAGCCCAGTTGCTAGGCCTGACCATCAACCTGCCCTGGCTCCCCCCTTATTCCCTATCATTGCACTTACACTTACTCATATCCTTAAGTCCTGCCCCCCTCTTGTGAGCCTTGGTTTGGGAACCTTGAGTTCCCTCCGAACTTGGACACTTGTGGGCTGTCACTTCCATACTGCACCTTAATCTGTTCTGCAATAACATTTGTGGTGTAAGCACTACCTGGAACTCTTGAAGTTCCTTGGAACTTTGACATATCCCAAATAAGAGAAAGGCTTCGAAAATCAATCGCGGAAGTTGGTTCATCTCATATTGTTAGATATCGAGTCTCAATTAGGTTCCTTGGATGCAGCTTAAATTTCTGATATAATTTTATTTTTCTGCCTGATTCATTTGGTCTGTAATAATTTGTAATAACTTATGGGGTTTAGTGAAGAAAGGGGAGGGTAACCATGTATGTAAAAAGGGGTAGATAACCTGCCTATAGGATTTCCAATTTCACCTTGTTCTCATATAGATACCATGTCTATAGGATTTCTAATTTCAGCATGTTCTCATGTAGGAAACCTGTCTATAAGATTTCTTTAACTTCAGCATGTTCTCATATAGATACTATGTCTATATGATTTCTAATTTCAGCATGTTCTCATGTAGAAAACCTGTCTATAGGATTTCTTCAATTTCAGCATGTTCTCATATAGATACCATGTTTATAGAATTTCTAATTTTAGCATGCTCTCATATAGATACCATGTCTATAGGATTTCTGCATGTAGAAAATATGCCTATAGGTCCTTTCTGATTCTTGCATATCCATTCCTCATTAGGCAAACATGTTTATAGGTCGTAATAACCAAGTGCAATCAGATGTCGCATTCGTAATAAAATGCAACACCTAGATATCATGTTGTAGGTTTTCTGCACTTTCTTCCATGTCTATAAAAGTGTTTAAAATTAACAACGCTAGAAAACATGCCTATAGGAACTGTCAATCAATTCTGAATTACCTCACTCGTTTTAAGGTAATCTATCAGTAATAACGCGTTATCAATTGCAGAACTTGTATTATTCTGTTAAAACTGGCAACTCTTCTGTAACCTGTTTAATTATTTTATGACACCAGTAGATATTATGTCTATAAGTTTCACCTAGGCAAGCCTTAGGGTAAAAGTTGTAACTGTATCAGTCTTCAATAATTGCAGCCAGACGGACTTAATGCGGATTTCTTGTCTAAAAATATGGGTTGAACCAGTCCGCTTAACGTTTAAGTTTAATTCAGACCTAATCAGTATATGTAAGGCATGATAAACTACATTTTTGTGATTTTGAGGAGGCTTATTTGAGCCTTTAATTGTTATGTGTACCCCATAACTGTCCTATATGTTTTGTTTGACGCATTAGAATTTTTACCTTTCTAAACTCTTGAAAATAAAAATTCCTTCCCTTGATAGCATTAAAAGTCCCAAATGCCTCCGAGACTGATAGGATTGAGACGGGTAATAGCATGCTATAGGTAACGATGCCATTTCACGCTTAATACCTTAACGGGGTGGGAAAGGGTAGATATGGATATGATGAATACGTGATAACACCACGTGTATAAACGGTTACCGGGTGTTGTGTGGGGTGATCCATATTATGTGTAAACCTAGGGCCCCTTCCCTTATTTGTCCATTTTATTTTTGCCAAACTTCAGCTTTTAAACTGCTTTTAACTCGCAACAGCTATGTAAAAATTTCTCTTTTTACTCTTTTATTCAAGATTTTAAAACTGCTTCCTCTCTCGAAATTCAGTTTCTTTAATTTCCTTAATCCCTTGCAACCATTATGTGAAAATCCCTCTTTGTGTTTGTAATTCTTGCTTGTCTACTTGTTGTTTGCATTTAAAGTCACAATTGTAGCATGGCCGGGAACCACGCTAGTGGATCTTGAGGGGTGCCTAACACCTTCCCCTCGAGATAATTTCTAGCCCTTACCCGAACTCTGGTCTTCAAATTCAAAACCCTTAGTGTCCTAATGCACTTAATCATTAGGTGGCGATTCTTCAACCTCCAAAAACCCAATTCCCAAACGATAATAGAATTATCCTCCCAAATGTCGTAAACCCGATCTCACTTTTAGAGAAAAATGGAGCGTCGACAGTGGCTATTAGAGAGATAAGGGTGGCAATGTCAGGGATGATGTGTGATAGTTTGGAGACATTGTGTTGGTGATTTTCATGTGATGGTGTGCAGTTTTTTTTGTTTTTATACACCTTATGTGATTTGCTTTGTTGTTTCGATGAGTTATTCGGTGTGTTTGTTATTACTTGTTGATTTGGGATGCCGTAGGTCACACGCACAAGCATACACCATAGCATGCCAGTTATACTAGCTCAGGAGTATGAAACTTGACATTTATTGATCATGCCCATGTGCACTTGTATTATCTTTTTCCATGTTGATATTGAGACTGTGATCATGCTGGGCAGATTGTGATTGTGACCCTGTACCACATCGGACGGATTATGAGTGTGGGCCTATGATCATACCAGGCAAATTAAGATGTTGGTACATGAGTTGACCGTGCGGTTGTGATTCGAGATGTGGGCACTAGGGGCCATGAGTACATGATGGTGTGTTGAGACCCGTGACTTATGACTATGAGATGAGGTATCACGAGGTGATTTCGTTATGAACTTTGTGTTAGCACGACTTGAATAAATGATTGTTCTTTGTGTTCCTTATTTGGTTTCATTGATACTTCGCGATGATCTTGCTGCTTACTGTTTATATCACATGTTGATTTTGTTGCCATTTACTACTTTATGCTTTCTATTATTAGTTTTTTATACTTTCTACATTGCACAAGTTATTTTGTCTAGTGTGCGTCTTGACTTGTACCTCGCCACTACTCTACAGAGGTTAGTTTTGATTACTTACTGGGTGCTAGCCGTGGTGTACTCATACTACATTTCTGCATGTTTTTGTGCAGATCCAGGTACTTGGGAATCTGTTGTTTGTTAAATAGCGGATCCCATATTGCTATGGAGACTTCAAGGTATACCTTTCATCGCGTTTGCAGATCTCGGAGTCAGCTTTGGAAGTTATTTTTGTCAGTTTATTTCTTTTCCGGAACAATTGTACTTAGAGATTTTCTAGTGAACTCGGTAGAGCTTATGACTTGTACTACCGATTTTGGGATAGATGTCTTTTTATAGAAATTTTTGTTACATATTTAATAGTTGTTGGTTAAATTTTGCCATTAATTCAATAAGTGTTAGGCTTACCTTGTCTTAAAGAATAGGTGCCATCACGATATCCTATGGAGGGAAATTGGGGTCGTGATAAGTTTGTATCGAAGTCTATGTTCATAGTTGCTACGAGTTATAAGCGAGTTTAGTAGAGTCTTGCGAATAGACATGGAGACATTTGTACTTATCTTCAAGAGGCTACAAAACTATTAGGAAAAATCTTCACTTCCTTTATTCATGTCGTGCGGATTTGTTAATTTCAAAGTTTGAGATTTTGTATCTCTATTCTCTCATAGATGGTGAGGACACGTGCTTCCAGATCAGCTCACGAGAGGCCATGGCTGAGGTAGAGGCCGAGGAGTGGTATGTGTCGCTGCTAGAGCACATGCAAGAGTAGCAGTCGAGCAGCCATCAGTAGCTCTGGTTGGGGGACAGGCACCGGAAGAGCCTGTTGTTACCCTCAGACTTCAGGAGACTTTAGGGAAGTTCCTCCATATGTTTTGTACACTGGCTCAAGCGAGATTAATCTCCATTGCACCAGCTACTTTGTAATTGGGGGAGGAGCTCAGACTCGCTTTGCCGCTACCTTAAAGCAGCAGGCTCACATTGGTCAGGTTTTGGGTGAGGTGCCGCTATAGCTTGTTATTCTGGTTTAGCCTGGCTATGGCCAGGGGGAGGAGCAGCTTAGACTGGCGAGGTTAAAGAAGTATCACCCTCCTACTATTAGTGGTTTGGCTTTAGAGGATGTATATGATTTTCTAGAGGAGTGCCACCGTATTCTCTGTACTATGGGTATTGTGGAGGCGATTGGGGTTACTTTTACTACATTCCAGCTATTAGAAATAACGTATTAGTGGTGGAGGGTTTACGAGAAGGGTAGCCCAGCAGATGCAGCTTCACTTTCATGGACTAAGTTTTTAGAGATGTTATTGAGAGAGTTTATACCCTAGACCCTTCGGGATGCATGGTGAGCAGAGTTTGAGCAGTTGCGTTTGGACACCATGACGGGGTTAAAGTATTCCATCAGGTTCAGCGAGTTATCTCGTCATGCACCTACTTTGGTCCCTACAGCCAGAGAGCAAGTCTGCAAATTCATTGAGGGGTTTAGTTATGATCTTAGATTCTGCATGTCACACCTCCTTTTTCCGAAGAGCTTTAGGGCTTTTACTACACCCCGGGGAAGGGATATAATAACGAAAGGAGTTTTTTCACTTAAAGGACAATCAAAACGGGATTCGTTTTATTAAAGATTCAGAGTCGCCACTTGGGAGATTTATGGTGTCCCAAATCACCGGTTTGGATCCCGAATCGAGGAAAGGGTTTGACTCTGTTTAACAGTCGCGAACCAAAAATCCGAGTAAGCAATTCTGTTAACCCGGGAGAAGGTGTTAGGCATTTCCGAGTTCCGTGGTTCTAGCACGGTCGCTCAACTGCTATATTTGGCTAAAATTTAATTTTTATATATGTTACCCTACTAATGCAATTTTAGAATTAATTACCACTTTTTGTCAATTATTTTATTTAAGAAAGTGAACGTCGTTTAAGAACATGTTTTCGGATCACGTCATATGAAATGCACCCGGATCCTCGACACGTTCTTATTCAACGTTTTCGGATTTGGATTTGGGTTGCATGAAATGCACACCCGTATTAAGGAAAGTAATTTTATTTAAAGCACGCCTAAAGCGACTAACGTGTTATATCTTTTGGGAAGGCCGTGAAATTCGCTAAATGGCCTATCTCGAATACTAAGTATTTTTAGTAAGTCATTAATGTGGGCCCCGCAATTATGTATTTGATTTGGCGAGGCTCATCTCATTTATTTTTAAAGGGAAGTCCTAAAGCAAACTGCCATTTTCTATTTTTGTTATTTGTCTCTAAAGGCCAATTAATCCACTAATATAAACTTGGATCTCGAATTCAAGTCCGGATTCAAACAAAAGGAAAGACCTTTTAGCTTGAACCCGCTACCTAATTCAAAACCCGATTTTATATTTATGGTTTAATTTCCATATTCCTAATCGTTATTTTTTAAAGCATTATCACATTTGGGACTTTCAATTCTCAATTAAGTTCAGTAATGTCCTTAGGCTTAAAACGGGCAAGGCCATGACATTGGGCCTCGAGACTGATTCCAAAGATGGTCCTCGTCCAGTTTGACAAAATTAGCCAAACACAGGCCTTTACCTTGGCCCAAAAAAGGCACTGGTTTGCTGACTGTGGCCCAATGTTAACTAAGGAAGACCATCAAACCTCTACTTTTAGCAAATCCCAAGTCCATTTAATTTTTAACCTGATTTTATGGCTATTGAGATTATTTGAATTTGTCTTAGCCACATTCAATAATTTGTGTGATAGAGGAACGGTATACATTTTGCCTAGACTAAAAAAATGCTTTGACTTTTCGTTTCTAATTCCAATTGGATTCAAACAAATTGAATATTACAAATGCTTATAGAACTCAATAAACTACTGTAGAATCCTAGACATATACATGGAAATCTGATACATGTCTACTGAATTTAAAAGACAGTCAATTATTGAGCTCAAAATTAAGAAGTTGATAGGTCAGGAGTTCACGTAAAGGTATACACCCTGAACGAGCTTACTAATATGATGATTAGAAGAAAACAAAAGCCTATTTCAACAGTCTGAAAATCTACATTAACAATTGTGAACTCACCTAATAAATTGAACTATACTACAATGTGCTACTACTGATATGTAAATGAACAAATTCTAGATTAATCAGTCCATAAATCCAGTTAATTACAACACTCGGCCAACAAGGCAAAAATTAAAAGAATTAAGCTAGGGATGGGTGCAAAATATAAACAGGATCAATAGGAAAAAAAAATCGAGATTCCAGTCCAAATTTATATGTTGTATTATCACAGTTCAAGACATGTACCTAGAAAAGCAAAATGAAATGTGAGTGAAAGAGGTGAATCAACAGCAGTAAAGCACCAAGCAGCAGTTGCAATCAGCAGCAACAAAGAGAATTGAAGCTCAAATCAAGCCAATACGAGCCCATGGAAAATTAACATAGAAGTAACAAAACCAGGAGGCCAAAACACCCTGATTTGGATACAAATTGATTTGAAACCACAACTAGCAGGCCTCAGCAATTAGCAGGCTAATGGAACAGTAATTTTTCAGTTTTCTACTGATTTTTGATTGTTTTTGGATTTTTTGAAAGAAATTCAAATCTGAAATAGAGAATTATAATCTGAAATTTTGAATTTCATATCTAGAAATGGGCAGATAAATTGGGGAAATTTTTGGGGGTTTCAAAACTTGTAAAACAAGGCATATCAATACCTATTTATAGATGTAAATCTGGAGGGAAACTCAAATTTGAGCGTTTACACATTAGTCCCTCTTTTATTTCACTTCTACCCTTTATTTTTTAACTTGTAATACAATTAGCTACACTTATTTATTGAGAACTATACTAATACCCCTATCTAGAAGACTCTATTATACTATAATCCTATAGTGCCCTTACTTTAATTCATAATCTACTAAACTACCCTTTTCTCATACCCATATTGCCCCTAGAGTTATGTTATAACTAATATTAACCCTTTTCCTATACCCCAAAATACTCTCTCTTCACTTTTGTAATTACTGTTTTCCCTACCTCTAATTGCCAGATTTTAATTATCAATTACTACTCAGCTATATCCAATCCTGATTAATTATAGCCAAATTCAACTAATTAACCACTAACTGAACTAAGCATTATTGACTTACAAATAGCCAAGAGAAATACTAAAACATATTGAACTAAAACAGACGATTCACACCAAAGAAGCTAATGATTGACTATTGGATCAACAAACGATTATAACCTATGAATTTCATCAGAACAAGAATCATTTAATATTGATAAAAGAAGAACTAAATAAAGGCAGAATACTAATCATTCTATTAAACTAAACAATTGAACAGGCAAAATAAGTACAGAATCCTATGGAAATTATTATAGACTATTTAAAGCATGAATTGAACCAATCAGAACAATAATAAAGCATAAAAGAAAAGAAAAATAGGAGAAGAACTCACTGATGTCACGAAAAACTCCGGCCAACCAATTTTGAGAGAATCTTTCGAGATTCTTGACCCGTAACATCCCCAACCATGTGTTTTCATAAGAAAACACGTGGTTAAGGATATTATGGTCAAAAATCATAAAGATTTGAGTTTGGACTCTTGGCCGGAAAATTTTGAAATTAATATTTGAGGTCTTCCGTTGATATTTGAGGACTATGGTTTGGATATTTAGGATAAGAAGGTGAAGGCGAGTCTACGGTGCAAATTTGGGGTGATTTGGGGTAGTTGTTGTTCGCCGGGGGTAGAGTTCCGAAGAGACAAAATTTAATATTTGAACAGATGGGGTGATATTCGAATGAAACCAAGTAGAGTGGTGGATAGAGGGATTCATGGCGGTCATATGGTGTAATTTTGGTGAAGTTTGGCATAGGGTGTGTTTCCCGCCGGCGGAGAATTCCGGCGATGTTAGGGTTAGGAAGAGGACACATTACAGTGTATTTTCTGTATTTTTTGACTTAATTAAATCAAACCGCCCCTTTAATATTTACTCCTGATCAGTTGTGGATCGACGTATAAAAAGTGATGAAGGGCTGAGATCTGAAGATGCCAAGGCGACGTCGTTTGGATCGTGGGGTCATTGGACCGGGCTGGGACGGGAAAAATGGGCTGGATTGGGGCGTATTTGGCTTGGGCTTGAGTATATTTTGTTTGGGGTTTGGCATTTGGCCCAACTTATTTAACAGATTTTCTTTCTTTGCTTTTTTTTTATTTGCTTTTCTTATTTTTTCATTTTACTTTTGTATTTTATTTTCAATTTTTTGTATTTTTGTATTTTCCAGCTTATATATTTTATATTAAATTTGTTTTTTTTTATTTTATAAAATTGAGAAATTAAACTAATTACAGCCTAAAATCATTTAATAACTATTTTGTAGCAATTTCCAATTAAAACAATAAAAATGCTAAAATGAACTATTTTTTTGTGATTTTCTTTAAATTGTTCTAAAATGAATTAATACCTACTCGATATCAAAATGTAAGATTGAAATCATAATGCAATGCATATTTTTTTATATTTTTAATATGAGTTATTATACAACCAATTAACACGAAAAATGCAACAAAATTCCTAAAAATTGTAAAATTATTTTATTTGAAGCTTTTGGAATAATTTGCTTAGGGAAAAAATCACGTGCTCACAGCTGCCCCCCTTTGCCCTAAAACACGAAGAGTTTTCGTGCAAAGACAAGTGAGCGGAAATGAGAGATTTTTGCCCGTTCGCATATTCCGTGTGAAGCATTTTGAAAAGTTTGACCGCGCCCTGCTTCAGAGGTTGCCTACATATCCTAGGCTAAATAGGAATCAGGTTAGTGTAGTTCGGGAGTGTCTGGTAGATGGGACTACCAGGAGCTGTGATTTCACTGTTGTTGCTGCTGTTACTGCTTGCTGACCCCCTTATTACACCATGTCAAGATAAAAAAAAGCTACCCTAAGCTATGCTCTATGATTTACAAGAAATCCTATCTATGCCTTCAGACTTGCTCTTGTATTGCCTTAAACTTGTATCTTGTGTTTCAATGGAATTCTTGTTGTTGCCTTGGCGATGTTTTGCCATTCTTCCTGATGTTGCTTGACTACTATAATTTGAAATATGTGTCCATTCTTCAGGTGGGCTCCTGCTTGCGATTGCTTGAAAAGGTATTCCCTTGTTCTTTAGGTGGGCTCGTACTTGCTGCTTGAAAAGTATTCCCTTGTTTTCCAGGTGGGCTCCTGATTGCGATGCTTGAAAAGTATTCCCTTGTTCTTCAGGTGGGCTCCTGTTTGCTGCTTGAAAAGTATTCCCTTGTTTTCCAGGTGGGCTCCTGATTGCGATGCTTGAAAAGTATTCCCTTGTTCTCCAGGTGGGCTCCTAATTGCAATGCTTAAAAAAATATATTCCCTTATTCTCCAGGTGGGTTCCTGCTTGCGACAAAATCGACAAACAAAGAAACTTTTCTGCCCCAGTATGGTGACTGGGCATATTGTGTTATCAGATATTAAAATTAAAAGCTAAAATTTGGATTGTACTTCCCTTGTTTTCCAGGTGGGTGCCTGCTTGCTGCATTTGAAAAGATATTCCCTTGTTTTCCAGGTGGGCTCTTGCTTTGCA
Organism: Nicotiana glauca; assembly: GCA_026770625.1. Taxonomy (NCBI): domain Eukaryota; kingdom Viridiplantae; phylum Streptophyta; class Magnoliopsida; order Solanales; family Solanaceae; genus Nicotiana; species Nicotiana glauca. The sequence goes on from MU772508.1 coordinate 173,344, forward strand.
AAAGATATTCCCTTATTCTTCAGGTGGGCTCCTGCTTGCTGAATTTGAAAACGATATTCCCTTGTTCTTCAGGCCGGCTCCTGCTTGCTGAATTTGAAAAAGATATTCCCTTATTCTTCAGGCGGGCTCCTGCTTGCTGAATTTGAAAAAGATATTCCCTTGTTCTTCAGGTGGGCTCCTTCTTACAAAGAAAAATTCTTTCTGCCCCTGTTTTAATCAAAGAAAGATTTGTTAATATAAAATGGTGGTTAGGTGCTGGCATTTTTGTTGGCCATGCTCCCATTTCCGGCTTTGCTCTGACTTGCTTCTTTGGACTTGTTTTGACTTGCCATGACTTCCCGGCTAACTTTCAACCCTCTGATATTGACGACCCAAATGTTACTGTTTTGTGTTTTTGTCTCCTTCTTGTAAAAGTTTGCTTCTCCCTCAAATTATCTGATTACCCTACTGATGGGATTTGCATTGGTCCTTCATGTTTTACTTTCTTTTGATATGTTACGCTCTCGTTGTGCCATACAACTGGGAAGCTGGTAGTTAGCTTTGACTGAAACATCTTATAGACAGACTTCAAGAAAAATGAAATGCAATGACATCGAAGATTTTGAGGATAGAAAGACTCCGAAAAGAGAAAGAGGATAGGACTTATCTGAGTGGAAAGGCTTATTCCATTTATCGTGCCATGCATTTTGGATTAACCAGCCTAGTCTGTCCAAACAATCAACTGTCAATTGCCACATTTGTTGTTCCATACTTTCACAATCCAACTTTTACCAAAACCCAAACCTCGCTTGTTTTGCCATGTTTCAAACACCTTTCAACCACATACTTTCTTGTGCTCGTGAGGGTTTTAACCAATAAGACTCTCTCATTTTTAATATCTCTCAACTCACGTCGCCTTACGGTGCCCGTAAGGGTTTTCACCAATAAGACTCTCTCATTCATTTCTCTCGACTCACATCGCCCTATGGTGCCCGTGAGGGTTTTCACCAATAAGACTCTCTCATTTTCAATTTTCCTTTCTTCTGGTACCAGAGTGTTGTCCACAACATGAATCACCTTACCTGCTTGTATTGACATTTCTTAAAATTGATCAGAAGGTCTTTCTTTGGACCGTAATGCGGCTTTTAGATGGGTTTAGAAAGAAGGGTATAAAGGCTCAAAGTATTTTAAATGTGGGTTCAAAATTACAACTTTCGGAATCATATCTTTCACGACAACCATAACTTCTGCCCCAGTTTCCTTCTTGGGGATTCTTGGGTTTTTCTTTTGTCGTGACTAAACCTCAGTGAGGCTGCCTACGTACCCTTTCGGGATCAAGTCAAACGTAGTTCAGGCCATAAAATCGCTTCATTGTTGCGATGTTTCTTTTCTTCCATTCTTCTTCTTTTCTTTTCTTTTCTTTTCTTTCTTTCTTTTCTTTTCTTTTCTTTATTTTCTTTCTTTTCTTTCTTTTCTTCTTTTCTTTTCTTGTTTTATTTTCTTTTCTTTTCTTTTCATTTCTTTTTCTTTTCTTCTTTTCTTCTTTTCTTGTTTCTCCACTTGATTTCCCCGTTCAATCCTCGAGTTTCGTTGTTGATTCCGAAAGAGGGATACGAAAGAAATATAATAAGGCTCAAAGGGATAACAAAGGATAAAGTGTTTGGATAGCAGAACAAAATGCCTTCTTCATTTCAATCTCAAAACATGTCAAATACAATCAGGTACATAAATAAAAAGAAATCATACATAATATCTCTTGACTGCATCAGAATTGATAGCCATTTCTACACATTTCCCTTCTACATCTGTTAGATACAGTGCACCATTGGACAACACTCGTGTTACAACAAATGGCCCCTGCCAGTTGGGAGCGAACTTTCCTTTTGCTTCAACCCAACGAGGTAAGATACGCCTCAATACCAATTTTCCTACTTCAAATTTCCACGGACGCACTTTCTTGTTATAAGCTCTTGCCATTCTTTGTTGGTATAACTGTCCATGACATACTGCTACCAATCTCTTTTCATCAATCAAGCTTAGTTGATCTAAACGGGTTTTGACCCACTCATCATCATCAATTTCTGCCTCCGCAATAATCCGAAGGGAGGGTATTTCAACTTCTGCAGGTATCACCGCCTCCGTACCATACACCAATGAATAAGGAGTTGCCCCTACCAAAGTACGAACAGTAGTGCAATATCCTAGCAAAGCAAAAGGCAACTTATCATGCCATTACCTGGATCCTTCCACCATTTTTCGAAGTATTTTCTTAATGTTCTTGTTAGCTGCTTCGACTGCTCCATTCTCCTTAGGACGATGTGGTGTGGAATTGCGGTGTGTGATTTTAAACTTCTGACATGTCTCTGCCATCAGATGACTGTTGAGATTGGCACCATTATCTGTGATAATCATCTTCGGAATTTCAAACCGGCAAATGATATTTGTATGTACAAAATCGACCACGGCCTTCTTAGTCACCGATTTGAAAGTTTTCGCCTCAACCCACTTAGTGAAGTAGTCAATGGCTACTAGAATAAACCTGTGCCCATTAGATGCTGCTGGCTCGATCGGCCCAATGACGTCTATCCCCCTAGCAACGAAGGGCCATGGTGCCGACATTGTGTGTAACTCAGATGGAGGAGAATGAATCAAATCTCTATGTACTTGACACTGATGACACTTGCGTACGAAATTGATACAATCTCGTTCCATAGTGAGCCAATAATATCCTGCTCGAAGAATCTTTTTGGCCAGTACATACCCACTCATATGAGGTCCACAAACTCCCGCATGTACCTCGGTCATGATAGTTGTAGCCTGTTTAGCATCCATGCACCTCAATAAACCAAGATCTGGAGTTCTTTTGTACAATACTCCTCCGCTAAAGAAAAATCCGCTTGCTAAGCGTCTAATGGCTCTCTTTTGGTCTCATGTGGCCTGTACCGGATATACTCCCATTCTGAGGTATTCTTTGATATCATGAAACCATGGCTCCCCATCAAGCTCTTCCTCCAAGATGTTACAATAGGCATGGTGATCTCGGACCTGAATCTGCAATGGGTCCACATAAGCCTTATTTGGATGATGCAACATCGACGCCAAAGTGGACAAAGCGTCAGCAACTTCATTATGAATCCTTAGAATGTGTCTAAATTCTATTGACTGAAGCCGTTGACATAGTTCATGCAAACATTGCCAGTAAGGTATGAGCTTTAGGTCTCGTGTCTCCCATTCTCCCTGAATTTGGTGTACCAAAAGATCCGAGTCGCCCATGACCAAGATCTCTTGGATACCAATGTCTATAGCCATCCTCAATTCCAAAATACACGCCTCGTATTCAGCCATGTTATTAGTGTAGAAAAAGCGAAGCTGAGCTGTAACAGGGTAATGTTGCCCTGTCTCTGAGATAAGTACCGCTCCTATCATGCCTTTGTTATTGGCAGCCCCATCAAAGAACAACTTCCACCCAGGTTTTTCATCTCGTTCTGATTCCTCAATATACATTGCCTCCTCATCAGGAAAATATGTTTTCAGTGGTTCATATTCATCATCAACTGGATTCTCCGCTAGGTGATCAGCCATTGCTTGTACTTTCATCGCAGTACGGGTCACACAGACAATATCAAATTCCGTGAGCAGGATTTGCCATTTAGCAAGCCTCCCTATGGGCATGGGCTTCTGAAAAATGTACTTCAACAGATTCAACCGTGAGATGAGATAAGTGGTATATGCTGACAAATAATGTTTCAACTTCTGCTCTACCCAGGTCAAAGCACAGCATGTCCTCTCCAGTTGAGTGTATTTTACCTCATAAGATGTGAACTTCTTGCTGAGGTAGTAAATTGCTTGCTCTTTCTTTCCCGTAACATCATGTTGCCCCAGTACGCAGCCAAAGGAATTATCCAACACTGTCAGATAAAGGATCAAAGGTATTCCTAGCTCGGGTGGAACCAATACAGGCGGATTGGCCAAATACTCCTTGATTTTGTCAAATGCTGCCTGACATTCATCTGTCCATTTGACTGCAGCATCTTTCTTCAGCAACATAAAGATAGGCTCGCAAGTCGATGTAAGCTGAGCAATGAACCTGCTAATATAATTAAACCTGCCGAGTAAACTCATCACTTCTTTCTTGCTCTTTGGCGGAGGCAATTCCTAGATGGCTTTGATTTTGGACGGGTCTAATTCAATACCACAAACCCCAATAACTTCCCTGACGGAACTCCAAATTCACACTTTGCCGGATTGACCACAAACCCCAATAACTTCCCTGACGGAACTCCAAATGCACAATTTGCCGGATTGAGTTTGAGATTGTACCTGCGTAGCCTCTGGAAAAACTTCCTCAGGTCTTTAACATGATCACACTGCTTTCTTGACTTTGTAATTACATCATCCACATAAACTTCAATTTCTCGATGTATCATATCATGGAACATGGTGGTCATCGCCCTCATGTATGTCGCTCCTGCATTTTTCAACCCAAACGGCATAACCCTATAACAGTAGGTTCCCCAAGGCATAATAAATTTCGCCTTTTCAGCGTCTTCCTCATCCATCAAAATCTGGTGATAGCCCGTATAACAATCCACAAAAGAACCAATCTCATATTTAGCACAATTGTCAATCAATATATGGATGTTTGGCAGTGGGAAGTTGTCTTTTGGGATCGCCTTATTGAGATTATGATAGTCAACACACACTCTGGTCTTTCCATCTTTCTTTGGCACAGGCACGACATTGGCTAACTAGGTGGGATGTCGGGTAACCCGTATGACCTTCGCCTCAAACTGCTTGTTGACTTCTTCTTTGATTTTCACACTGATATCTATCTTAAATTTCCTTAGCTTCTGCTTGATAGGAGGGCATTCCAAATAAGTGGGCAATTTGTGGACCACCAGATCAGTACTTAGACCCGGTATATCATCGTATGACCATGCAAAAATATCTTTGTATTCAAACAACAACTTGATCATCTCTTCCTTGAGCGGGGCTTCCAAATGGACACTTATTTTTGTTTCATGAACATTTTCCTAATCCCCCAGATTGATTGCCTCGGTGTCATTCAAGTTAGGTTTGGTTTTTTCCTCAAATTGACTTAATTCTTTACTGATTTTCTCCAAGGCTTCCTCGTCATCATACTCCACCTCATCATCACATTCAATTTCTTGTATAACTATTTCACATTGGTTATCAAGACTAGGCTGGGAACTCCTCATGCATGACACATCATTAAAACCAGCACAAAATGGACTGTACAAGAAAGAGAAAAGAAAGACAAAATAAAAGCTATCAGGAATAAAGAGAGAAAGAAATTGTATTTCATTAAAATTGTAAGATAAAAAAGGTTTAACTCATCCAAATGGACGGAACATAGAAATCCGAATTACAACCTTCGAAATAATCCAGATTTAATACTCAAAAGAAAATCAAAAACTAACTACCACGACTCCTTCCGAGTTGGAAGAGGAGTAGCTTACCAGTTATTAAGATTGGCCTGAGATCCCATGAACTGCACATCAATTTTGCTAGGACCTTCGCCTGGTTCCACCATATTCACTTCATCGAACAACTTTTCAAACCTTTCGATGAATTCCTTGTCAGGTTCTATCACCACAGAGCTGGGCAGTACTGTTGTTGGGCGCCTTTTAGTACCAGACCGGACAAAAAAATGGGAAAGGCGAGGGATAGGTTTAGGAAGGGACCATGCTCTCTTTTTCATTTTTCTGGCTCTCCTTATGTCAACAGCAGTGGGTTTGAAGCCTAACCCGAAAGTGTCAATATTACCAGGAGGAGACACTGGCTGTATAATACCCTGTAGTGAAGCTCCCAAACCCTTTCCGGGCAGAAATCCATTCTTTAACATCTCTGTTGCCACCATAACAGATGCGGTAGCCACCTTAGGCACATGAACATACTCCCCTTCCGGGATTTTAGCAACTGGAACTCTATCCATAACTTGGTACACCCACGGGCCTTTATCATCTTCAACTTCCTCGAAGGGTGTAATATTATTGCAAGAATTGTCCTCCCCATGGACCACGATCTCCTGACGATCCCATTTAAATTTGACCAACTGATGCAGGGTAGATGGTACAGCTTTTGCAGCGTGGATCCATGGTCGACCCAATAAAAGATTATAAGACACAGCAACATCAAGTATTTGGAACTCCATCGTGAATTCCACAGGTCCTATTGTGAGCTCCAGCACAATATCTCCCACTGTATTCTTCCCTCC
>MU772510.1:6028-16682 GCA_026770625.1 Nicotiana glauca
ACGTTCTTGCCACGAGTTCTCGACTCCAAATGGCTCAAATCTAGTCAATTAAATCACACATTGTAAATAATATTGCAAACAACTGATTCCACTATAAAATTTAGAGCTAGGGCACGAAAATAGGTAAAATAACCAAAATGCCCCTCCATCCAACGTCTTGAAATCGAATAATTTTTATATTTTCAGAACCCTCATACTCTCACGAGTCCAACCATATAAAAATCTCCTAAATCAGAGGTCAGATGCCCATTCAAATCACAATAAATATGTCTATGAAGTTTGATCAAATTTTCCACAATTTTGACCTGGAATTCGAATTTTTAATGGTGGAGTTAACTAAATATTTATAGAAAACAACTAAATGAGGTTAAAGAAACATTACCCACTAATCTTCTCTTCAAAATCCACCCAAAATTGACTTCTCCCGAGCTCCCAATTGATTTTCCAACTTTTGAAACAAACCCTCAGATTATTCTATTTCATACCAGTGATTTCCGCTTTTGCGATCCACAGACCGCTTCTGCGGTCCTGCTTTTGCGGAAAACCAGCTGCTTCTGCGGTTTCTCTTAATTAGCCGACCAACCGCTTCTGCGGTCCACCAATCGCAGAACCGAGTTCGCTTCTGCGGAACGTACACCGCTTCTGCAGTTCCCAAGCCAATGCCCACTTTTCGCTCCTGCGGTTACCAAGCCGCGTTCCCAAGATGCAGAAGCGGAAATACCAGAAGGCCTGCTGCAATTTTCTTCTAACTTCAAAATTTACCCGTTGAGCATCCGAAATACACCCGAGGCCCTCGGGTCCTCAACCAATCACACACACAAGTCATATAACCTAACACGGAGTCGTTCGAAGTCCCAAATCACATAACAAAACATCTAAATGACGAATCAAAACCAAAAATCAAGCTTATGAACTTCCAAGTCTTCAAACAACGAATCTCATGCCGAAACCTATCAATTCAACTTTGAATGACGCCAAATTTTGCAGACAAGTCCAAAATTTTGCCGTTCCAACTCTCGGAATCGCATTCCGACCCCGATATCCCAAAAGTTAACTGTGGGTCAAACTTCTTCATTTTCCAACTTCAACATTTTGCCGAAATGCCTCAACTTACTCTACGGACCTCCAAATCTGAATCCGGGCGTGCACCTAAGTCCAAAATCACCATACAAAACTGTTGATATCATCCACGGCCCATTCCGTGGTAGTTTACCCAAAAGTCCAATTCCGGTCAACTTTTCACCGTTCTAACTTCCAAAACAAGGTTTCTTCTCTACATTTGACTCTAAACCATTTGAAAGCCGAATTCCATCATGCACGCAAGTCGATACTCATATTCCGAAGTTGTTCCAGACCTTATGCCACCAAACGGGGCTTGATTTCTCAAAACGACCGGTCGGGTCGTTACATTTATCTTATAAGCTCCAGTCACGATGGAACTGGAATAACTGAATGGAACATTCATGGTTTAGCTGAAAGCCAAATCTATAAAAAACTTCATGAAATAGGCATTGTTGTAACTGCCTATAAAATCAAGAATGCTTCTGATAAACACGCAGCAACTTTAGTTGTATCTGGTTTTACCAGCGCATTAAAAAACTGGTGGGATAATTATCTCTCCGAAGATAATAGAAACCAAATCCTAAATGCCACTTCAGTCATAACTGTAATACAAAAACAGAAGATAACACACAAGTAGCAGAACAACAACATAGAGAAGATACTACTGCAACTTTAATATATTGTATTGCTAAACACTTTATTGGAGAACCAAAACTTTTCCATGACAGAATTTTAGTATTATTAAATAATCTTAGTTGTCCAAAACTAACAGATTTTAGATGGTATACTGACATGTTTATCGAAAAGGTAATGATCAGTGAAGACTACGGTAATACTTTCTGGAAAGAAAGATTTATCAGCGGATTACCCAGGCTATTTGCAGATAAGGTAAGAACAAAAATTAATGATCGACTTAACGGTCAAATCCCCTATGATAACCTCACATATGGTGACCTAGTAAGTTTTATTAACGTTACGGGTTTAGACTTATGTACAGATTTAAAACTCAAAAGTCGTATTAAAAGGGATAAATTACAATCCAAAAAGGAACTTGGTAGTTTCTACCAAGATTTTGGTTATAAAACTATTTCAGCCCCTTCCAAAAGAATCTCCAAGAAAAACAAATCTTCTGATAAACCTCATAGAAGATGCCACAAACAAAAAGAGAAAAAGGAAGAAACCCATAAAAAGAAAAGATTGAAAACAAAATCTAAAAGGGAACACGGTGACAAGTGTTGGTCTTGTGGTAAAACAGGACACAGAGCCAGTGACTGCAAAATCACTAAAAGAAAAAAGAATAAAGTCAATCTTTTAGAATTAGACGAAAATACTAAAGAAGAACTTTTTAGTATTTTAGAAGAAAAAGAAAATAGCTCTAATGAGAATAGTTCATCATCAGAAGAAAGCTATTCCGATAGTGATAATGAATTAATAAATGTAGCATATAGCTTAGACAACAGTAGTTCAGAAGACAATAGTTGCAACTGTACTGGTGCAAAATGTGTCTGTGAACAAAATTCCCTTAGAGTCATTACTAATGATTCAAAAGAAGTCTTATTTGATATCATAAATCACATTGATGATGAAGCTATGAAAAACAAAATATTTAATAGAATTAAAATATATTATCATTCAACATAAAGACCGCCCCAAGGTCGAACCTTTCAACATGAAAGAAGTAATGAACAGATTTTCCTCTTCAAAAAATGATGAGCCCACTATTCAACATCTTCAGACTGAACTAAAAATAGTAAAAGAAGAAATAAAAAATATTAAAACAAGACTTAATAAAATAGAAATGGAAAATTTTACTAACAAACTATTATCGCAAGTTGCCAAAGGCAAAGACAAAGAACTAGAAACTAACCACAGTTATGTTTCAAATGAAGAGAATGATGACGAATCAACCACCAATCAATCTCAAACCACTGTACCACAATTCGCGAGAATAAAGGTACAAAGTTATCATATTCCTATCACATACAAAGTCAAAGATGCTACTTTTAATAAATTAGCATTACTAGACTCAGGTGCAGATAGAAACTGCATTTGTGAAGGAATAATACCCACTAAATATCTTGAAAAATATACTACTAAATTATTCTCCGCTACAAGAGAAAGATTAAAAATTAATTATAAATTATCAAAAAACCACATTTGCAATGATGGGATATGTTTTATAAATGACTTTGTAGTAACTAGAGATATAAATGAAGAAATAATCCTTGGATTGCCATTTATAAATCAAATAAAACCTTATTATGACAATTTAGGTACTTTATGCACCAACATATTAGGGAAAGAGATAAAATTTCTTTATTTAAACACCATTTCTCAAGAAGAAAGTAATTTTATAAAAACAAAAACAATTTTCAAAATAAATATTTTATCTAACCAGGTTAGATATTCACAAAACGATATAAAAGATCACATAATTGAACAAACTTTAAAAACCCCGGAGATGGAAGCCAAAATAAAACAATTCCAAAGACAACTTGAATTAGAAGTTTGTTCAGATTTACCCAATGCCTTTTGGGAAAGAAAAAGGCATATTATTGAATTACCTTATATTAAAGGATTTAATGAACATGCTATACCTACAAAGGCAAGACCTATTCAAATGAATCATGTATTAATGGAAACTTGTAAAAAGGAAATTAATGACCTTCTTTAAAAGAAGATTATTAGACCCTCAAAGTCTTCATGGAACTGTGCAGCTTTCTACGTTAATAATAACGCAGGAAAAGAAAGAGGAGCTCCCAGATTAGTTATTAATTACAAACCTTTAAATAAAGTATTACAATGGATTAGGTGCCCAATACCTAATAAAAGAGATTATTAAAACGAACCTATAAAACTAATATTTATAGTAAGTTCGATATGAAATCCGGATTTTGGCAAATCCAAATTGCTGAAAAGGATAAATACAAAACTGCCTTCAATGTCCCTTTTGGATAGTATGAGTGGAATGTAATACCTTTTGGTTTAGAAAATGCCCCAATAGAATTTCAAAATATAATGAATAATATATTCAATCCTTACAGTAATATGTCAATAGTCTATATTGACGATGTATTAATATTCTCAGAGGACATAGATTCTCACTTCAAGCATCTTAATACTTTCTTTAAGATAGTAAAACATAACGACCTAGTAGTCAGTGCTAAGAAAGTTAAGTTATTTCAAACAACTATTAGATTCTTAGGACACGACCTCTACCAAGGTACTTATAAACCAATCTGTAGAGCCATAGAGTTCTCGTCCAAATTTCCTGATGAAATTACTGATAAAACCCAACTTCAAAGGTTCTTAGGAAGCCTTAACTATATCGCAGATTTTCTTTCATGATATTAGAAAAATTTGCGAACCACTCTATAAACGGCTTAGGAAGAATCCTATCCTATGGAGTCTAGAGCAAACAGACACGGTTAAGAAAATCAAATCTATTATTCAGAAACTCCCATGCCTAGGTATTCCAAATCCTGAAGCTTTCATGATAGTTGAAACCGATGCTTCTAACGAAGGATAAGGTGGAATTCTTAAACAACGAATTTCTTCAGAGTCTCCAAAACAATTAGTTCATTTCACTTCTGGTATCTGGAATCTATCTCAAAAGAATTATAGTCCAGTAAAAAAGAGATTTTGTCTATAGTACTATGTATTACTAAATTTAAAGATGATTTGATAAACAAAGAATTTTTATTAAGGGTTGATTGCAAATCAGCCAACGAGATTTTACAAAAGGACGTTAAAAATCTTATTTCAAAACAAATTTTTGCCAGATGGCAAGCACTGCTATCCAGCTTTGATTTTGAAATCGAATTTATCAAAGGAGAAAATAACTCTTTACCCGATTTTCTAACCAGAGAATTTCTATAGGGAGAAAATGAGACCAAGTCAGAAGGGTCCGTTCAGGGCCTCACCCAAACGAGAGAATAAATATACTGCCCTTGCAGAATATTTTCCATCACTACCCGTGAGACCACAATTAAATTTAATGGTTTCCCCTCCGAGAGTACCCACTCAAAACAAACCCTCTACCATGACAATACTTGGAACTATTCCAAAGAAAGATGATCCATTTCAACAAGCTTCTTCGAAAGCTTTAACAAGCCAAACAGGAAAGACACTAACCAGTGCAGATTATGCTATGAAGACCCCATAGTCTTTCGCTCAAGCAGTAAAAACCCAAACACTCCCTCAAAGGCAGAGGAAAAGAAACCAGTTTCTTCAGAAAGAGAAACATTCGAACTAATTCCAAAAGAACCGATCAAGGTTCTAGCTCTAGAGAAAGGTTATGAAAATTATGACCTTGCAGACCTAGTAAGACGCTTTTACACAGACAGGAATTATGTTGAAACCAGTGACCCCCTAAAAACAAGGAGGTTCTATGAATTCATTTTAACAAATACAGGATCAGTGTCATTTTAGCATACTCTCCACGACGAGAGAGCCCCAACATGAATTAAAATTTCCAAATTCACTATTAACAAAGTAATAAGTCCATTTGAATGGAAAATAGATCATTTGCACACCCCAATCGGGTTATCGGTACAATATATGCCCAAAACCTATAATTTTAAAGATTACACGGATGCATGGTTTAACTTTTTGTACCTATGCCCCAAAACACAGACATGGTTTGTCAAATACAGCGAACAAGCCCAAAAGTCAGTCATTCCTAGATGGTTTTATGAATGGTGGAAAACATTTGGTGGAACAGAGCAAACAATGCCCAGAAGTTTCCACATGCACTATGAGAGATTCCAAGTAGAAAATGAAATCTCTATACCTGACCACATAAAAGAATGCAAATATAAATTTGCAAAAAGAATTTCATTTATTTTTAACTGGTCATTCGACATAGAGCAAATTGACCGTATTAAATATTTAGTAAAAACTCCAAAAATTAAAGGTTGGATCCCTGAAGTTAAAGAAACCAGGAAATCTAAGCCAGTCAAAATAGATTCAAGCATAGTAAGAAAATGGATTTACAGAGACTTTTCAGAGAGTAGAGAGTAAGAGGATATGAGAAGAAAAGAGGCACATTTTTTGATGCTTGACATAATACAATTGGAGAGTCTTATATCGACCTTTGAAAATAATTGTATTGATCTCAATCGTTGGAATCAACGGTTGTTGATGGAGTCCCTTGCTTTCCCGAAAGGTCAAGTGTACCTTGCTTTTTCAAAAGGTCAAGTGTTGCTTTCTCCTTTTATGAAAGGTCAAGTGTCACTGTCTAAAAACGGCTCTCCCTGGCCTAAATACCGACGACGGCAACTGACGGCAGTTTAATAAGGTTTAACTAAGCTCTCTCTCAGAGACCCTCACACTATGAACTCAGAATATGAAGCTATGAAGATAATGAAAAGTAAAATTATAAAGAGATAAATAGCATGATTTAAGATTTATAGCATGATAGAAATAAGCAAAAATTCAACTGACCTTAAAGACAGTATAACAGTTTAGCCTTTCATACATGCGGCTAACATGGCTCTGATACCAATAGGGGGATCGGGGATATTATAACTGATAGTTATAGCGAAAATAATACAGTAGGCAAGTAAAAGTTTATAAAACTTATAGTTTTACCCAAGCATAATAAGAAAATGGAGTTACAGAGAGTTTTCAGAGAGTAGAGAGTAAGAGGATATGAGAAGAAAAGGGGAACATTTTCTGATGCTTGACATAATACAATTGGAGAGTCTTATATAGACCTCTGAAAATAATTGTATTGATCTTAATCGTTGGAATCAACGGTTGTTGATGGAGTCCCTTGCTTTCCCGACAGGTCAAGTGTACCTTGCTTTTTCGAAAGGTCAAGTGTCGCTTTTACCTTTTCTGAAAGGTCAAGTGTCACTGTCTCCTTTTTTGAAGGGGCAAGTGTCGCTTTCTTCTTTTATGAAGAGGCAAGTGACTGTTTATCTGGTAGAATGGGCGTATGCTTGAGCTATCCCATCTAAATCTTCCATATCTCCATTTTTTCTGCTTTATGCAGAGGATGAACTTGAAGTTGCTTCTAAGATAGCGTGTACCTGGATTGGGTTTGCTGATTCATTATTTGCTAATATATCTTGTAACTTATTCTTTAACTCTTTCCGAGAGCTGCTTGAATCTATTTTGACTGGCTTAGATTTCCCGATTTCTTTAACTTCAGGGATCCAACCTTTAATTTTTGGAGTTTTTACTAAATATTTTACAGCTACTAGTCAGTTAAAATCAAAAGAGGGTGACCCCCTGGGAAGTCCTAATAATGAATCATGAAAGTTAAAAAGTGGTTTCTGTAGTAAAATCAAAAGGGGAAACGCGATTCCTCTTCCCTGAGCATAGTAGCTGTAGTTTCTAAACCCATGAGCATACCCCCTGGGCCTTGGGCTAAGTTACTTTGTAAAACTCCTAATAATGAATCATCAAAGTTTAAAAGTCTATCATCTCTTAGTAAGAGACAAAGAGGTGTGTCTAAACCTAATCTATAAAGAGATTTGACAGCTATTTGTACTAGTCCAACATGTAGAAAGTTATATTTCTTTCTATATTGTTGAATGTCATGTTCAGCTAATAACATGATTGTTTCAATCGAGTTATTACTAGCAACTGTCGATTCACAAGTTTTGATATTATAATTCTTTATAAAATCAAACTTACTAGTGTGATATATAGTGTTGACGGATTCTTTTGGAATACTCCAATTCTGTAAATCACTTTCTATTTTGGAAATATTTGATACTGCCGAAATATTAATGCTATTTAGAATTTTCCCTTTCTCAGAATTAATCATATTAATACTGAGAGGTGTATCTGTTTGTCAAGATTTTTATCGCTTTTAAATTGTGAAGAATCATTAGTCTTTGGTTTAGAAATGTATCTAGCCTATCTTCACAAAATTCTATATCTCGTTCTATCTCAAGAAGAGGTTTTATTCTTAGATTATTCTTTTTACTTATAGTTCCGAGGGTATGAATATTATAAGTAAGATAGAAAATCTTTTTGTTTGTAATAAGGAGATGTTCTAATGTTCTCCATTTTTGTTTATTATAAATTCTTATGTAACGAAAAGATTTATTTTTCATTTGTTTGTATGAAACTTTATCAAAGTTTTATCGAGTCTTAAGAAGTATACTATCTTTAAGGCAAAAGTCTATTCTGTTTATCTCAATCACTACTATTTATCTTATCTTACTTTTTATCAATTTATAATGGTTACTATTTATTCTCTTCTTTACTAAACATTATGAGTTCTAAGTTATCTTGGGGGTTGGTAGTTAAACATGTTCACTGTGTCCTATTGTGTCCTGTCTAAAAGCGGTTCTCCCTAGCCTAAATACCTACGACGGCAACTGACGACAGTTTAATAAGGTTTAACTAAGGTCTCTCTTAGAGACCCTCACACTATGAACTCAGAATATAAAGCTATGAAGATAATGAAAAGTAAAATTATAAAGAGATAAACAACACGATTTAATATAGCATGATAGAAATAAGCAGAAATTCAACTGACCTTACAGACAGTATAACAGTTTAGCCTTTCATACTTGGGGCTAACATGGCTCTGATACCAATAGGGGGGTCGGGGATATTATAACTGATAGTTATAGCGGAAATAATAAAGTAGGCAAGTAAAAATTTATAAAATTTATAGTTTTATTCAAGCATAGTAAGAAAATGGATTTACAGAGAGTTTTCAGAGAGTAGAGAGTAAGAGGATACGAGAAGAAAAGGGGCACATTTCTTGATTCTTAACGTAATACAATTGGAGAGTCTTATATAGACCTCTAAAAATAATTGTATTGATCTCAATCGTTGGAATCAACGGTTGTTGATTGAGTCCCTTGCTTTCCCGAAAGGTCAAGTGACCTTGCTTTTTTGAAAGGTCAAGTGTCGCTTTCTCCTTTTCTGAAAGGTCAAGTTTCATTGTCTCCTTTTCTGAAGGGGCAATTGTCACTTTCCTCTTTTCTGAAGAGGCAAGTGACTGTTTATCTGCTAGAATGGGCGTATGCTTGAGCTGTCCCATCTAAATTGTGACGACCCGGCCCTTTGTCACGTGAGTTACCACCCTATTTTCCCCATATTATGTTGTTCTATGCTTCAATATTAGTATTTGAATAAATCGGATAGAATTGAATTGGTTTTGGATGGAAATGAGGCACTTAGCCTCTTAGAAGGAAGCTTGTTTTGGAAAAGTCAACCGGAAGTTGACTATATAGTTAGAAGGCTCGGATGAGAATTATGGTGATTTGGTTAGCTCCGGGGGATGATTTGTGACGTAGGAGTGCGTTCGGAATTGATTTTGGAGGCCCGATGTAGAATTAGGCTTGAATTGGCGAAGTTGGAATTTTGGCGAATTCCGGTGGATAGGTGAGATTTTGATCCGAGGGTCGGAATGGAATTCCGAGTGTTTTAGTAGCTTTGTTAGGTGATTTTGGATATGTCTGCAAATTTTCAGGTCATTCGGACATCGTTTGGTCGGGTTTTTGATCGAAAGTGCATTTCGAAAGTTCTTGAAGAACTTAGGCTTTGATTTGGTGGAATTTGATGGTTTTGATATTAACGATAGTGTTTTGATGATTAGAACAAGTTTGAATAAGGTTTTTGGATGTGTTGGTGATTTTTGTTGAGGTCCCGGGGGCCTTGGGGTGATTTCGGATGGTTAAACGGAGGTTTTAGGCATTGTTGCAGGTCTGATGTCTCAACCTTTTGGTATTTCCGCATCTGCGGAAAAGGAGCTGCTTAAGCGGTTTCGCAGATGCGGTGGGGAGCCGCATAAGTGGACAGTTGTGGCCCAAGGGATTCTCCGCATAAGAGGAAGAGGGGTCGCTTTTGCGAGACCGCGTAAGCGGTTATTAGACCACAGAAGCGGTAGGAGGAAAACCGCATAAGCGGTGTTTGGATCGCAGAAGCGGTCCCAGGAGTTTATGAGTTGGACCGCATAAGCGGTCAAATTGCCGCATAAGAGTGATCGCAGGTGCAGTCAATGGACCGTAGAAGCGAAAATCTCTGAAGGGTTTTAATGAAACAGTGTTCGCGAATTTCAGGAGTTAAGGAAAAGATTTTAACTTCGGGAAGAGGCGATTTTGGGCGATTTGGAGAGGATTCAAAGGGGATTCCATTAGGTATGAATTTATAGACTGGAATAATGTTGTTATGGTGTAAAAACAAGGATTTAAACACTGAAAATCGAAGGATTTAAGGGGTAAAAATGGAGGCTAGGGCTTGAAATCTAAGAAAGTGTAAACTTGGGATTTGAGGGGCCAAATGGACTCCGATTTTGATGAATTTGATATGGGTAGACTCGAGGCGAGACGAGGATTATGGTGATATGAGTTTTGTAATTTTTGAGAAGTGGGCCCGAGGCTCGGGTTTTGAAAGTTTCGAGATTTTTGATATTTTTTGATTGTTTTCGATTGGGTATTGTTCCCTTAGCATATTGTAATGCATTCGCTCTGATTTTGGCTAGATTCGACGTGCGTGGAGGCCGAATTGATGGGCAAAGGCATCGCGAGCTAGAGATTTCACCGGATCGAGGTGAGTAATACTTTTAAATGATATCCTGAGGGTTTGAAACCCCGGATTTGCACATCATAGTGCTGTATTG
>MU772513.1:12361-24934 GCA_026770625.1 Nicotiana glauca
TTTCCCTCTTTCCTTTCAAAGCTTTCAACTTATTTGTATTCCCTATATGCAAACCTTGTTTGTTTACTCTTACTCTTCTAAAAGTCACAACAAAGCATGGCCGGGAACCACACTAGTGGATCTTGAGGGGTGCCTAACACCTTTCCCTCGAGATAATCTCAAGACCTTACCCGAACTCTGGTTTTCCTTCAAATCCTTTCTTTTCTCTAAAAAAAAGTGTCCTAATGCACTATAATCATTAGGTGGTGACTCTTCAAATTCCATAACCCGGTTCCTG
Source organism: Nicotiana glauca (assembly GCA_026770625.1). Classification (NCBI taxonomy): domain Eukaryota; kingdom Viridiplantae; phylum Streptophyta; class Magnoliopsida; order Solanales; family Solanaceae; genus Nicotiana; species Nicotiana glauca. Next base: position 12,639 of record MU772513.1, read on the forward strand.
AAAAAGGAATAAGAGTTATTTTGTCCATAATGTCGTAAACCCGATTCCGCCCCAAAAAGGGTGAAAAAGGGGGGCGTCGACACTGAGCAAGTGTCACTATTGTCATTGGTGACCAAATCCACCGAACATCAGAAGATCCTCATGAAAACCTTGAACGAGGCATATGTGCCAATTGAAATATCGGTTGATCAACTTGAAAGAATGGAAGAAAAATTCTTTGTCGTCAAATAACTCTCTTTCAGTAAAAATGATTTGCCTCCAGAGGGAGCTGCCCACAATAAAGGCTTGCACCTAACTGTCAAATGTGATGGTTACTACGTCAAACGAGTCATGGTGGACGGAGGGTCGGGGGTTGACATCTGCTCACTCTCCACTTTTCAAGGAATGGAAATAGGGACAGGAAGGATTCGTTCAAATAATTTTTGTGTGAGGCCTTGGATCCATGCTGCAGGAGTCGTGCCCTCTACCCTCCACCAGATGGTGAAATTTGAGTATGAAGATTAGGAGATCGTGGTCCACGGGGAAGGTGAGCAGTCCATATATCATGACCCATCTATCCCATGCCTGGAGGCGAGGGAGGGAAGTGAGCATATTGTCTATCAAGCCTTTGAAATTGTGGTAGCTAACCAGTATGAGGAAGGACATCCATGCCCCCAGCCTTTCCTATCTAACACTTCAATCATTGTGGCTAAATAAATGATTAGACACGATTTCAAACCAAGAAATGGGTTGGGAAAATCTTTGCAAGGAATATTCGAGTCGGTAACTCTACCCGCAGCAGAAAAGTATTTCGGGATAGGCTTTCACCCTTCCCCAGATGATGAGAAATGGGCCGAAGAAGAAAGAAGGAAGGATGGGTTCTGCCGCAACCATTCCACATCTGTATGATACCTTTGGCAAGCCTAAGTATGGTGAAAAAGAAGATGATAAGGTGTTAACGGTTGAGGAAATAGAAGATATTTGTGGAGTTATGAGGCAAATTCTTTATGAAACCAACATGGTTCAGCCAGGGGAAGGGACTAGCACCTCTGAGGTGCTCTGCATGGGACCAAATGCTAAGCTCCAAAATTAGAAGGCTACGCCATTCCCGATCAGGTGGGAGTCCCGGTAGACTAGCCCAATCACCTTTTCTGCATCTCGAGTTGTTTCGGGTGTAACTCAGATGTTTCTTTTAGTTTCTTGTCTTTTAAATTCATGAATGTAAACCTTGTTATCTTTCCAAATTCCAAGAAATGAAATCAATATTTCATCGTCCATTTTCTCTTTATTTTTCTAATTTTTTGTTTTTTCCCTTTTCATCTTTTCTTTTCAGTTATAATAATGCGGCTTTAAATAACATGACATGCCTGCGGACTTCATTCCCAGACTCAAACACGCTGTCTAACTGTGAAATAATGAATCAAGAACCGGAATATGATGAAGAAGAGGACTTTAGGGAAATAAACCGAGAATTGGAACAATTTGAGAACAAACCTAAGCCAAATCTGAATGACACGGAACCGGTTAATTTGGGAACAGCCGAAGAAATAAGGGAAACCAAAATAAACATTAACACAGATGAGAAAACACGAGATGCCATAATCCAACTCATGTTTGAGTTTAAATATGTGTTTGCTTGGTCGTATGATGACATGCCAGGACTGAGTGTGGATCTAGTGGTGCACAAATTGCCAATTTACCCCGATTGTCCTCCAGTGCAGCAAAAGCAAAGAAAGTTTAAAACTGATACCAGTGATAAGATCAAAGAAGAAATTACAAATCAACTAAAGGCGAGGGTAATCCGAGTGGTCCGATATACTACATGGCTAGCCAATGTGGTTCCAGTGCCAAAGAAAAACGGGAAAACCCGGGTGTGCGTGGATTACCGAGATTTGAACAGGGCAAGCCCCAAAGACAATTTCCCTTTGCCCAACATCCACATCCTTATTGATAACTGCGCCAAACATGAAATACAGTCCTTCGTAGATTGTTACGCAGGATATCACCAGGTGTTGATAGATGAAGAAGATGCCAAGAAGACAGCTTTCACTACACCGTGGGGTACCTACTGTTATCAGGTCATGCCATTTGGGCTGAAGAATGCTGGGGCAACCTATATGAGAGCCATGACTGCCATTTTCCATGATATGATGCACTAGGACATAGAGGTGTATGTGGATGATGTAATCATTAAGTCCCAAACTCAGAGCGACCACGTTCGAGGTTTGAGAAAGTTCTTTGAACGGCTGCGCAAGTATGATTTAAAGCTGAATCCGGCCAAATGTGCCTTTGCAGTCCCATCAGGCAAGGTCCTGGGTTTCATAGTCAGTAGGAGGTATTGAGTTAGATCCAATGAAGATAAAGGCCATTCGATATCTGCCTCCTCCGAGAACTAAGAAAGACGTGATGAGTTTATTGGGAAGGTTAAACTATATTAGTCGGTTCATTGCTCAACTGACTACCATGTGTGAGCCCATATTCAAACTGTTGAAGAAAGATGCAGCAATCAAATGGACATCTGAATGTCAAGAGGCCTTCGACAAGATCAAGGAATATCTATCAAATCTTCCAGTGTTGGTCCCACCTGAGTTAGGGCGACCTCTCTTCTTGTATCTGACGGTGTTGGAAAATTCTTTTGGTTCTGTTCTGGGGCAACACGATATAACTGGCAAGAAAGAGCAGGCAATTTACAATCTAAGTAAGATGTTCACCAGCTACGAGGCCAAATATACTTTGTTGGAGAGAACATGCTGTGCTCTGACGTGGGTCGCTCAGAAGTTGAGACACTATCTTCAAGCCCACACTACCTACCTCATAACCAGGTTGGATCCTTTGAAATACATATTCCAGAAACCGATGCCCACTGGGAGACAAGCAAAATGGCAAATCTTGCTCACTAAATTTGACATAGTCTATGTCACTCGCATGGCAATGAAAGCCCAGGCGCTGGCAGATCATTTGGCAGAAAACCCGGTTGACGAGGAATACCAACCATTGAGCACATACTTCCCAGATGAAGAGGTAAATTTAGTAGAAGGGATCTCGGAGGACAACGTGTTTGGAAAATGTTCTTTGACAGAGTAGTAAATGCCAGAGGTGTAGGCATTGGGGTAATCTTGATATCACCCGATGGTCAGCACTACCTATCTACAGATAGGCTCTGATTCTTATGCACAAACAATACAGTCGAGTACGAAGCTTGTATCATGGGCATGAATATGGCAATTGACCAATATGTTGAAGACTTATTGATCATGGGGGATTCCGATTTGATTATCCGACAAGCACAGGGAGAGTGGGAGACTCGAGATGTTAAGAACTTTCCATATCGGCAACATGTGGAAGATCTCACCAAATGCTTCAAGTCAATACAGTTAAGGTACATTCCTCGATGTCACAATGAACTAACTGATGCACTCGCCACTCTAGCTTTAATGCTGCCTTACCCAGGCAATGCCCATATTGATCCCTTGGAAATTCAAATAAAAGAAAGGCATGGTTAGTGTAATGTGGTCGAGGTGGAACCTAGCACTCAGCTATGGTATCATGATATCAAGAGATTTCTGAAAACACAAGAATACCCTGAGCAATCCACTGGAGATCAAAAGAGAACCATTAGACGGCATGCGAGTGGTTTCTTCTTAAGTAGTGATTTCTTGTACAAAAGGACCCCGGACCTCAATTTGCTAAGATGTGTTGATTCCGAGGAGGCCGGGAGAATTATGCATGAAGTTCACGCGGGAGTGTGCGGACCTCATATGAATAGTTATGTGTTGGAAAAGAAAATTCTGTGAGCAGGCTATTACTGGAAAACCATGGAAAAGGACTGCTTTAGTTTTGTTCGGAAATGCCATCAATGCGAGGTGCACGGTGATTTGATTCATGCACCTCCAACAGAGCTTCATCTGATGTCAGCACCTTGGCCGTTTGTTGCCTGGGGTATGGATGTCATTGGGCCAATCGAGCCAAAACCTTCAAATGGACATAGATTCATACTGGTTGCAATCGATTATTTTACAAAATGGGTTGAGGCCATCACTCTCAAGTCAATCACCAAGAAAGCTGTGGTAGACTTTGTGCATTCCAATCTCATTTGTCGCTTTGGCATTCCTGCAACTATCATTACTGACAATGTTGCAAACTTGAACAGTCGTCTGATGGGAGAGGTATGTGAACAATTCAAGATAACACATAGAAACTCTACTCCTTATTGGCCAAAAGCCAATGCTGTCGTTGAAGCAGCAAATAAGAACATCCAGAAGATTTTGAGAAAGATGATTCAACGCTCCAGGCAATGGCATGAAAAGTTGACCTTTGCATGACTTGGGTATCGTACCAGAGTGCGTACATCAATCGGAGCGACCCCGTACTTGTTGTTTTACGGAACTGAAGCAGTCATACCTGCAGAAGTAGAAATCCCTTCGCTTCGCATAATTGTTAAAGCATAAATTGAGGACAGTGAGTGGGTAAAAACCCGGCTAGAGCAGTTGTCATTAATTGATAAAAAATGGATGGCCGCAGTTTGCGCCACGGCCAGTTGTACCAATAAAGAATGGATCGCGCCTATAACAAGAAAGTGCGTCCCAGGAATTTTGAAGTGGGACAGCTCGTGCTCAGATGCATTCTCCCTCATCACCAGGAAGCAAAATGAAATTTTGCTCCTAATTGGAAAGGTCCATACATAATTCGAAAGATTTTGCCAAAAGGAGCACTGTATCTGGGAGACATCAAAGGAAATGATCCTGAAACAGCAGTCAATGCAGATGCAGTCAAAAGGTATTATGTCTAGGCCTCCTGGTTTGATGGCTTTTGTGTAATTGAGATGACAAAGGCTTTCCTTCCTGCTACCCCAAACACTAACAATCCTTCGTTAAACCCTTTGACCTGATTCTGTTTCGTTGGCTACCCTCTTTGGAACCCGAAAGTAAAAAAAAGGAAAAGAAAAGAAAAGAAAACAAAACAAAAACAAAAAACAAAAACAAAAACAAAATTATTTGCCTGAACTACGTTTGACTTGATTCCGAAAGGATACGTAGGTAGCCTCTCCGTGAGGTTCAGTCACACCAAAACAAAAAACCCAATTCCTCTAAAAATTGAAACTGGGACAGTTGATATAATGGTTCGGCCATGAATTTGCCGAAATGGTTCCAAAGTTGTAGTTCCGCCCAAAATCCCTTTTACCCCAAAGACCTCATCCAAGTCCTTCCGATCGATTGGCAGATGCAGGAAAGTGTAAAACGTCATTGTTGGAATTTGACACAATGCAAATTGAGAAAAATAAAATGAGAGAGTCTTATCTGTGAAACCTTAGGGCACCATAAGGCGATGGTGAGTAGAGAAACTGAAAATGAGCGAGTCCTCTTAGTGAAAACTCGCAAAGAGCACTATCGGGCAACGGTGAGAATAGAAATGAGAGAGGTCGATTGGCGAAAACCCGCGAAGGGCACTGTCGGCCAAAAAGAAGATATCTCACTACTACAAGAGTCCTGGCAAAGTTCCCTGGATTTGAAGTACGGAGCAATGGGTTCACGAGAAGCTGGAAAGTTTGTGTGGGTCGGGCGTCTAGTCCAAGAAGCATGTCATGTGCATTTGAAGACAGCATGCACACCCCAGATAAGTCCTACTTTTCCCCCGAAAGGGACGTTTCTCTTTAAACTCATGCGCTTGCCTTTTGTATATTTCTTCTTTGAATCCCTTTCGGTTTAACACTGATTCCGGAATTACTACAAAGAAAGGTGGCAGGATTGGTTCTATCGGGCTCCACCTGGAAAAACCCAAAGAAAATACCCAACTTCAGCGAGTGCGTCAGTCCAATCCCGATTGACCATGCTGATTGATGCTTTCAAAGTTAAGACATAGGAAAAGAAAGAAAATCAAAGGCAAAAGCAGAATAAAGTGAAAAGGCCGGAGCCCACACTGGCGAGTTATAATGAAATCCTGAGAGTTAAACCCGGTTGGTGGGAAAAGAGATTCACCCTCAAGGCCAACAAGCAGCAAAATTCTCAACGGACAGGGGGTCGGGATCAAGCAATTGGGATGATCAAGGCCACAACACCAACCACCGTTTCAATATAACAAATTCTTCTTTGTTGAAAACATGTCTTATTCAGAGCAACCGTTCAAGAAGCAGGTGTAGCCCAAAAGAAATGAAATGCACAAGCGCTAAAATAGCTTTGCAGCAGGAAAACAACCAAAAACGAAGTTTCCCCAAGATTCTTTCATGCGTTCTGCTAAATAAAAAAGGAAAATATAAAAAGAAGAAGAAAAGAAGGAAAAGAAGAAAAGAAAATGAAAATGAAAATCCCGAAAGAAAAACAAATCATAGTAGTATAGGAGCCTTATCTATCCAAAACCCGGCCAAAAAACGAGGATCTCCCCTGCGAAAAAAACGAGGAGCTTTTTCTTTCCAAATCCCGGCCAAAAACCTAGGATCTCCCGGCCAAAAAATCGAGGACCTTTTTCTCTCCCAATCCCGGCCAAAAAACCGAGGATCTCCCAGCCAAAAAACCGAGGAGCTTTTTCTTTCCATATCCCGGCCAAAAAAACGAGGATTTCCCGACCAAAAAACCGAGGAGCTTTTTCTTTCCAAATCCCGGCCAAAAAAACGAGGAACTTTTTCTTTCAAAATCCCGGCCAAAAAACCGAGGATCTCCCTTCTAAAAACCGAGGAGCTTTTTCTTTCCAAATCCCGGCCAAAAAATTGAGGAGCTTTTTCTTTCCAAATCCCGGCCAGAAAAACGAGGATTTCTCGGCCAAAAACCGAGGAGCTTTTTCTTTCCAAATCCCGGCCAAAAAAACAGAGGATCTCCCGACCAAAAAAACAGAGGAGCTTTTTCTTTCCAAATCCCGGCCAAAAACCCGAGGATCTACCAGCCAAAAACCGAGGAGCTTTTTCTTTCCAAATCCAGGCTAAAAATCGAGGATCTCCCTTGCAAAACCCAAGGAGCTTTTTCTTTCCAAATCCCGGCTAAAAAACGAGGATCTCCCTAGCAAAACCCAAGGAGATTTTTCTTTCCAAACCCCGGCCAAAACCTGAGGATCTCCCGGCCAAAAACCGAGGAGTTTTTTCTTCCCAAATCCCGGCCAAAAAAACCGAGGATATCCCTATAAAATCCTGATTTGATTGCTTAGATATGTGTCACAACTAACTCACGAAATTTACCTAGTGAAAATCGCGGCAGAAAATTTCGTTTGTTTGTTTGTTTTGGTATCTTAAGCAGGTCGACCTCAAGACACAAGGTGTGAGATGACCAATGGAATAAATCTCAATCCAGAATCAAGAAAAGAAGAAAAGAACAAGTAAGGGTGTGGATTGCTCAAAACCTGATTGAAGTCACAAGCCCCGCTGATCCTATTTTGACCTAATGATGTATGACAAAGTAAACACCTACAAGTTGCGACCATCAAGATTCAGATCGAAGTCCACAACAAAATCAGCTAAGACTCAAGATCAAGTTTCAAGAGAATTATAGATAGGAATCTTGTAACTCATAGTTGATAGGCATAGCTAGCTTAGCTTTGATTTTCCTTTTGGTGTAGTAAAGAGTTCAACAAGCAGTAGCAGCAACAACAATAGTGAAATTCATAGCTCCTGGTAGTCCTAGCTACCAAACCTTCCAGAACAACACTAACCTGATTCCTTTATAGCCAAGGATATGTAGGCAACCTTTGAAGTAGGGTTCGGTCAGACGGTTTTCAAAATGCTTCTCATGGAGTGTTGAGCAGGCAAAAATCCTTCATGGTGCTCATTTATCTTTGCCCGAAAACCCTTCGTGTCTTCGAGCAAAGAAGGGCAGCTGTGAGCACGTGATTTTTGCCTCACTTAATTACTCCTATAAAATCCATTAAAATTAGAATTTTTCTTTCAGTATTTGAATTTTTAGTGAATTAATTGCATGATTTTTGTGTTTTGGTTACATGTTTATGGTTGTGTTTTTATTGTTAAAATTCAAAAAAATACATAAAAACATCGAAGTTCCAATTTTAGCATTTTTTATTAGTAAAATCAATAATAAGAAAATAAAGAAAACAACGAAAATAATTATTTCCATTTCCATTTTAATTTTGCCTTAGTTTGCTTTTTAATTAGGAATTACTTTATTTAGGAATTAATTTTTATATTTTTGTAGTTAATTTGGATCCTTACTTTTAATGTTGCATTTAATATAATCAGAAAAAAATAAAAATAAAAAGAGAGTAAATAGAAACAAAAGGAAGAAAAGAAAGCAAATAAAAAAGAATTAAAGAAAGTCTAGTCTTAATAAACACCAAATGTTGGGCCAGCCAAACCCAATTTCACCCCAAAAACATGGCCAGAATGGCCCAAATACACCCTCACCCGATCCAAATTACCATGCCCACTGAGACCAACAAAACGACGTAGTATAAGACAAATACTATGTCATTTTGAATTAGTTAAGTGCTCAATCAATCCCAGCCGTCCATCTCCATAATCTAGCGGCCCAGGTTCAATCTCCACATTAAATAAAACTGTTCGAAAATATTAGAAACCCTAGAGACAGATTTCGTATTCCTCGTACCCTTCTGTGCCTCCACCATCCGCCGCCGACCGAAAATCGTCTCCGCCAACGGCCGGTCTCCAATCTCATCTAAAATTACACCATGGTAGCCCCTCGTCCTCCCCATTCCGAATCTAAGCTTAGTTTCTTCCAAAACTTAGCCAAATTGGTCGAATATCCTAATCCGTGAACACCGCCTCCGTCCCCCGCGGCGGCACCACCTCTGTTCCCGTCCAAATTAACACCCTTAAATCCTCTCCTCCTCCGATTTCCATATCTAGCCTTAGCTTCCCTCAAATCCTCATCGGAGCTTTTTGAATTTTAAATCGAAAATTGGCAAAAAAAACCTAAAACCCTAATGTTGAGGATTTTTCGATTTTGGGCTATAATAGCCCTTAATCATGTGTTTTCTCATAAAAAACACATGATTAAGGACAATTGTGACCCAAAAATGCCATGGAAACTCATCAAATTCAAAGGCAGTCCGGTGAGTTTTGTTTCTTGTTCTTTGTTTAACCTTTTTCTTTTTGTTTCTATTCACATAATTGCTAATTTCTAGTTTAATTTTTGTTTTAGCTTTGGTCAGTTTGTTCTAATTTTGTGCTTGATTTTCCTTTTGATTGTTTGTTTGATTTTAGTTCGTTTTGATTCTAGTTTGATTAGTAGTATGATTTTTATGATTGCCTCTATTTGATCTTTGATTCAATACTTGTTATGTTTTGTAATTGTTCTATTCAGATTCAGTTAAGTTTTAGATATTAGTTTAATCTTTTGCTTTAATAGTTTTTAATCGACTTTGTTTGGGCTTGAGTGATCTTAATTCGTTGTTCAGTATTTCTTTATGGTTGATACTAGTTGTTTTTAATTAGTTTAGTTTAGTTTTTCCTTAATTCAGTAGTTAGTCTTAATCAGTTATCAGGTTTAGCTTAAGCTAATGTGTCATGGTTATAGCTGATAATCCTCATTTAGGTTAAAAGGGTCTGAAAGCTTAGTTTAGTATTGGGTTTGTAATTTCCAAACAAATTCAGGGGTAGTTTGGTACTTAGCATTGCACAAGAATGTTGTAGATAAGGCTAGAATTCCCTAGACCCTTCTAGAATAGGGCTTTAGTTTAGATTTCAGTAAATTTAGTATAGTGACTTGAGTAACAATTCAGAAAATGAGGGATAAAATGAGTAGAACTGAAAAATTAAAAGAGGGACTAGGGGTGTAAATGCAAATCTGAAGTTTCCCCTTTACTTTGCCTATAAAAGGCAGTCATTTCTGCCTTATTTCAGGAGGAGAGAGCTGAAAAATTTTCTCAAAAAATTCTCTTCAAGTTTCAGATTTGAAATTTGAATTTCAAATTCCAAAAACCTTCAAAAACCAAAAAAAAAGTAGAAACAGGAAAGAAAAATCCAAAAATAGGTACTGTTCCATTAGGACTTCAAAGAAATCTGAGTGTATAAAATTCTGCATTTGAGTTCAAAGCCATTTCTGGTTTTCTTAAAGCTATTTTGAGTGTTTGTAGTTACTGAGGCTTTTCCTGAAGTTTACTGTTTCATTCGGGGTGTATTCGATTCCAATTTGAGTAAGTTTTGGGTATATTTGAGCTCTTTGGTTGATTTCAAGTTGAAACTGGTTTATTCAGTCAGTTTTGGCTCTATTTGCTGGTATTTTTCATTGCTGATTTTACTGGGTTCCGAGCTAATTCCTGAGCTACTGATTTCTTCTTCTTTTTGCTATTCTCTGATTTCCAGGTACACATACTGAATTCCTTTTGATGTAGATCCTAAGTTGAAGATGAAATGAAAGTGATGCCTTATTATGTTGCAGATTTGGACTGTTTACTTGTATTAGTCTGTTGTAATTAATTTGGACTACACGAACCATCATTTATAGTTTCAGTTTGAATGTTCTGAGTAAGCTCGTTGAAATTATTGTTCAAGTAGACCGTAAATGATTCGAGTTTAAGCAGGTGTAGGTAATTGAGGCATATTGACTGCCTCCTGGCAATGTAGCTAATTTCACATATTAGTCAGCTTTTAGGATTCTAAGTGCTGAACGCGTAGATCTCAGTAGATTGATTGAGGTGTGGATGTTTATCTGTGATGACCCGGCTTGTGTCACATGAGGTACTGCCTTGTTTCCCCCATATTATGTTTCAATATCAATATTTGAATGGATCGGATAGAAATGAATTGATTTTAGTTGGAAATGAGGCACTTAGCCTCTTAGAAGAAAGCTTGTTTTGGAAAAGTCAATCAGAAGTTGACTATATAGCTAGAAGGCTCGGATGTGAATTTTGGTGATTCGGTTAGCTTCGGAGGATGATTTGTGACTTAGGAGTGCGATCGAAATTGAATTTGGAGGTCCGGTGTAGATTTAGGCTTGAATTGGCGAAGTTTGAATTTTGGCGAATTCCGGTTGATAGGCGAGATTTTGATCTGAGGGTCGGAATTCTGCTTCGTTTGGTGATTTTGGATATGTCTGCAAAATTTTAGGTCATTCGGCGGTGTTTAGGTTGGGTTTTTGATCGAATGTGCAATTCGGAAGTTTTTAAGAAACTTAGGCTTTAATTTGATGAAAATTGAGGATTTTGATGTTAACGATGGCGTTTTGATGATTCGAGCAAGTTTGAATGAGGCAATATATCATGTTTGTACTTTTGTTTGAGGTCCCCGGGGTGAATTCGGGTGGTTGAACGAGAGAATTTGAAGTTGGAAGTTTTGCTGGTTTTGTTGCAGCAGGTATTTCCGCATTTGCGGAAGGGAGACCGCCGATGCGGCTTCGCTGAAGCGGAAGAAGTTCCGCAGGTGCAAAAAAGTGAGGGTTCAGCAGTGTCCGCGGGAGCGGAAGTCTTGACCGCATGAGCGGTATTGCGGGTGCGAGTTTTGGACCGCAGAAGCGGTCATGCCCCTTAAGTAAAAGTTACGCAGAAGCAGAACTTGGTAGTCATTAGCGGTTTCGCAGGAGCGGAAATCGAACCGCAGAAGCGGTCGAGGTGAACCGCAGAAGCGGAGTCCGAGTCGCAAAAATGGAGTTTGGGCTTTTAAGTGAGAACCGCATAAGCAGATTTTTGGCCGCAAAAGCGGTCCCGCATAAGCGGAAACGGGACCGCAGAAGCGAAAAATTGCTGTGGCAGAAGGGTTTATATCATTAATTCATCCGTGAGCTTATGTCATTTTTCCTCCATTGTTGAGTATCTATGAGAGATTTGGGCGAGAATTTTAGAGGGTTTTGACTGATAATCGAATTAAGGTAAGTTCCTTGGCCTAATTATTCAAGTTTATGGTAGAATTAACATGGAAATTGGTGGACATTCATTGAAAAGGGGGTAAAGCTAGGGCTTGCGTTTTTCATATTTTAAATTGGGATTTGATAGGTCATTTGAGCTCGGATTTGGGAGTTCTTGGTATGTACAGACTCGTGGCGAGACGAAGAATCCGGTGATGTAAGTTTTCTAATTTTTTGAGAAGCGGGCCCGGGGCTCGGGTATTGCTAGTTTAGAGATTTTTGCTATATTTCAAATTTTTTTCGATTGGGTGTTGTCCCATTGGTATATTGTGATGTATTCGCTCTATTTTTTGTTAGATTCGACATGCGTGGAGGCTAATTTGAGGGGCAAAGGTGTCGCGAGCGAGGTATTACACCGGTTCGAGGTGAGTAATACTTGTGAATGATATCCTGAGGGTTTGAAACCCCGGATTTTCACATCATAGTGTTATATTGAGGCGACTTGCACGCCGGATATGGGCGTGGGGTAGAGCACCATTGGGGGACTGTGACTTGGTCCGTCCCGGTTGTTGATTTTTACCG
>MU772513.1:32696-63706 GCA_026770625.1 Nicotiana glauca
ATTGCATTGCATTCATACATTTGTGCACTAATTGTTGTTGTGTTATTTCTTGAGATATTTATTTGTTGTTCTGATATTGTCTGATCACTTTCAAAGTGGATAAATTTGAGACAGTGGTAACAGTGACACTGTATGATGTAAATGGGTCAGGTAACAGTGGCTAACCAGAGGAAAGAATATTGGCTGAAGGGCGAGTTATGAGCTCAGTTATGCATACTTGCTTGTGCCCGAGAGGTTGACTTTTGTGTTGACTTGCACTACCTGTCCTGCATTTACTTGCTTAAATTGTTTGAAAATGATATTTTCAAAAGAGATTTTTAACTGAGCTTGAGATTTGCTAAAGGATTTTCGCAGCATTACGATTTTTCTCAAAAGGTTGTACTGTCTTTTATAGCATTTTGGAGTGCTCATACGTGTTTTCTTATCGCTCAGATATTATTCGCTCTTATTACCACTGAGTTGGAAGTACTCATTTTACTCCCTGCACCTCGCGTGTAGTTGCAGGTATTGTTCACCCGGTAGCGGGTTAGCAGTGGATTGAAGGTATTGCTAATGTAGCTGAGCAAGGTGACCGCCAGCGTCCGCGGCACCGCACTTCATCTTAAATGTCCAGATTTTATTTTTGTATATATAATATTGGCCCTATAGTAGTGTTCCTACCTCTTAGATGCTCGTGACTTGTGACACCCCGGTCGGGTTATGTGGGGTTGTAGTCCTGATTATTATAGCTGTTAAGTTGTATCACTTTACTCATTTATGTTTAAATAATTTTAAAAGGAAGTGAATTGGGTTAGTTGGCTGGCTTTTTCTTCACGAGAGGCGCCATCACGACCAGTGTGGGTTTGGGTCGTGATATTATCTTATCGTGTGGTAGATTGAAATCAGGAGCTAACATATCAATGGAGTCGTGTCATAGCTAAATTGAAACTATGGTAGAAAATAGCTTGGACAAGACTTAATTGAGTTAAGGACGTTTAAAATTCAATGGCTCAAACTGTGTGTGGATCATGAACTGTTTTATTTTTCATAAAGTTTAGTTACGTTAAAATACTCAGAATTGTTTAAAATGAAATCATGACTGATCTACGTTTGGTTTAGTGATTTAAATTCTTTTGTCAATTCTGGATTTTCGGTCAGTCACCCGTGTTTAATTTGAATTACGTTTACATATGCTACATGAAAAACTGATGTGAAATCTAAATTGCTTGACTTGTATCCTATTGAGCTTAGACAGGAGCCCATGATTGGCATTCCCTTAAAAAAGATCAGGCCAAATTGCTTTATTTTTCTTTTGGGTCGGTTTGAAGGCCTAATGCGCTGAGCTTAGTTTCCTTTAAATACTTTATGTAAGAATAATGATGCATGAGCATGCTAATTAATTAGGGCCTTCTCTTATTTTTTAGACAATTAAATAGAAAACTTTATTTATTTTAGGACTAGCCTTTAAATAATAAACGAGACGAGCCTCACCAAACAAAATACATAAATTGCGGGGCCCTCATTAAATACTTAATTAAAATACTTAGAATTCAGGGCGTGCCGTTTAGCGAATTTCACGGCCCTCCGCAAAGACAATAACCCGTTAGTCGTTTTAGGCACGCTTTTAATAATATTACATTCTTAAATACGGGTGTGCATTTCATGCGACCCAAATCCAAGTCCAAAAACATTGAATAAGAATGTGTCGAGGATCCGGGTGCATTTCATGTGACATGATCCGAAAAAATATTTTTAAACGACGTTCACTTCCTTAAGAAATTTAACTATAAACGGTAAATAATCTTAAAATAGCACTATAGGTTGGAGCATGTATAAAAATTAGATTTTGTAGCCATTTATAATAATTTAAGCGATTGTGCTAGAACCACGGGATCCGGGGGTGCCTAACACCTTCCCTCGGGTCAACAGAATTCGTTATTCAGAATTTCTCGTTCGCAGACTCCATTTGGGAAGTTGAAATTTCTTCGATTTGGGATTCAAGATAAACCGGTGACTTCGGACACCAAAAGCCAAACCTATCCCAAGTGGCAACTCTGAATTGAATAAATAATCTCATTTCGAATAATGTCACTTAAAATGGAAAAACTCCCTTATACATTATCCTTCAGGGTCGGTGTGTAAAAAAGGAGGTGTGAAAAAAGTGAGAGTCACTCGAAATATTGTATCTTCGGAAAAATCTAATAGTGGTCGCCGGCCAACGACGGTGACAGTGAAAACTGAAGGAGGAGAAAGGTCATCTCCGATCACTTCGCCATAGATTACGATGACGTAGCAGCAGCGACTCCAGGAGATAAAGAAATATTTCTGGGTGAGTAAACACTCTCCTCTCTATATATGGTTATACGTGCATGTGGGGAAGATGGCATTGGTATTGTGGTTGTTGGTTCGGGCTGGTCTGCGTCATAGAGGTTCAGGGGTGAACTAGTTTTTTGGGTGTTCTCGTAGAGATTCAGAAAATGGGGTCATTTGGTAGCCTCCTCATCGAAGAAGACGATCACCAAAGGGGGAAGGGGGTCCTTGTTCAGTATTGCGGCTGCTCTTCCTTTTTTTTCATTTCAGGCCTCCTTTTGTATATTATACAGTCTAGGTTTTAGGCTTTAGGTCTAAGGTTGGCTATTGGGTCTGGTCGGGTTGACCCGGTTTGGGTTGGGTTGGGGGAAAACTTGGGCTTCTAAAATGTGTGGCCCAATTTAAATTTAAGACCAAGCATTTTCAATTCCCTCTTCTTTTTGTTGTTCTTTTCTTTCTTTAATTAATTAGAAACCTAAACTAAATTCCTAGATCAATTCAAATTGTAAAATTAAGCTAATTATCTAACTATATAAAAATAATTATTTTTACTATTTATTGATCAATAACACAATTAACTCAATGTAATTAAAATCTAAATGTAAATTGAACCTAAGGTGGCATGAAATTAATATGTGCCACTTTCTATGGTTTTTCTACGATTTTTAAAATATTAACAATGCATGAAATGCAACTAAATAAAGAAAAACACCTAAAAATTAATTAAAATTATTTTGGTCTATTTTTATGTCACGACCCCCATCCCGGTCGTGATGGCGCCCAACACAATGCTAGGCAAGCCCGACCAATACAACACTCTCAACCCTCATACGAAGATCATTGCCAATTAATAGAGTTAAATTACCAAATTAACATGATTATAATCCGTGATAATAGTAAAATAGTGCGGAAAACCATGAAAATACCAATATAAATTCCCGAATGATCTGGTGTCACGAGTCTAGAGCCTCTAAATACAACCGAGCAGCAGCCTATACATATGATAGTCTAGAATGCAGAAATAAAAGGGATAAGGGGATAAATCGGGTCCTGCGGATGCCATGCAGCTACATCGATAACTCCGGTGCTAGTCAGGACAGCAGCAGAAAACTCAACTATGCCTCCGAGATACCTATATCTGTACACATGGTGCAGGGAGTAAAGTGAGTACTCCGACTAAGTGAGTAATAGCAATATATAACGACTGACAGTAAGAAAACTCGTAAAAACACTACAGGGTTCTATATCAAGACAGTAATAGCATTAAACAGCAGCTAAATGAGAAAAATCAGGTGAATATCCCTCAAACCAGTACACAACTCATTTACTTCTCTCAATGACCGGTAGTTTAATTATACCGCTGCAGCGTGCAGTCCGATCCATATATATATATATATATATTAAAAAAACTGCTGCGGCGTGCAGCCCGACCCAATAATAATAGTCGACTGTGCTCACGGGGGTGTGCAGACTCCGAAGGGTCTCCTACAGCCCAAGCACGATACTACTATGGCGTGCAGTCCGATACATAAAATATATTACTGCGACGTGCAGTCCGATCAATATAATATGCTACTGCGGTGTGCAGTCCGATCCATATATGTATATATACTGCTGCGGCGTGCAGCCCGATTCAGCATATATCAAATACTCTCAATATGGGGTCCTTGACCCCTCTCAGTCAATATAGACTTGGCCTCTCGGGCACACTCAGCTAAGACAAGGATTTCGACTCCAGGTTATTCTCATTAGGATTACCAATTTCTAAAGTCAGTTCGTATTATGTTTAACAATTAAGTACATGACTGAGGGTATGATTTCGACAAGTAAAGTGAGGTCTACTAGTACAATTACCCGCTAAGTGTTATACAGATCGGCACAAGGCCCCAAACATGTCAACTAGCCTAGAATATAATGATATTAATTAAGTCTCAGTCAAAAATACAGTAAAGTCATCAATCGGGATGGAACGAGTCCGAATCCCCAGTAGCAACAAACCCCACTCTCATTATACAACGTGTGTCTCATCTCAACATAGCACCACGTTTTGCAAAGTCAGGGTTTCAAACCCTCAGAACATCATTTATAACCATTACTCACCTCAAGCTGGCCGAAATCCTAGCACGCTTTTCCCTTGCCTCGCAAATCAACCTCCTCGTGCGTAGAATCTGGTCAAAACCACAAGTAATACATTACAATAGTCTAAGGGAACACAACCCAATCGAAAAGACTCGAAAAATATCAAAAATCACGAAGTCGGCAAAACCCGAGCCCCGGGCCCACTTCTCAAAAAATTATAAAATTTACATCACCGGATTCCTCATCTCGCCACGAGTCTATACATATCAAATTTATCAAAATCCGAGCTCAAATGCTCCCTCAAATCCCAAATTTTAATTTCAAAAGTCAAGCCCTAGTTCTTCCATTTTTTTAATCAAATTTCCATGAATTGAAGGGTTGATTCTTTAATAAAATTATGTTTCTAGGCCATAGGGCTCATCTCCAATCGATTCTCAGTCAAAACCCTCTTAAATCCTCGTCAAAACCTCTCAAGGTTACTCAACAATGGTGGAAAATACCCCAAGCTCGCGGATAAAATGTTATTTTAAAAACCCTTCTGCCCAGGATTTTTTTCGCTTCTTCGGTCCCTCTTCCGCTTATGTGGGACCGCTTCTGCAGCTTGCCTTCCGCTTCTGCGGTCCACTTTCCGCAGAAGCGAAAACACTAGATATCAGATCTTTAGAAGCCTCCAAACTTCCAATTCCATCCCGTTAGCCATCCAAAATTACCCCGAGGCCCCCGGGACCTCAACCAAAAGTGCCAACCCATTCTAAAACATCATTCAAACTTGTTCCAATCATCAAAACACCCCAAACAACATCAAAACCATCAAATTACATAGGATTCAAGCCTAAGTTTCTTAAAAACTTCCGAATTACGCATTTGATCAAAAACCCAACCAAACCACCAATGAATGACCTGAAATTTTGCACACACATCCAAAATCACCTAACAAAGCTACTGCAACTCTCCGAATTCCATTCCGAACCCCGGATCAAAATCTCACCTACCAACCGGAATTCGCCAAAATACTAACTTCGCCAATTCAACCCTAATTCTACACCGGAACTCCAAAATCAATTACGATCGCACTCCTAAGTCACAAATCATCCTGTGAAGCTAACCGAATCACCAAAAATCACATCCGAGCCCTCTAACTCAATAGTCAACATCCGATTGACTTTTCCAAAACAATCCTTTCTTAAAGAGACTAAGCGTCTCATTTCCATCTAAAACCAATCCAATTCGACTCGATCACCTCAAATACCGATAATGAAGCATAGAGTAACATAAGATGGGAAAAATGGGGCAGTAACTCATGCCGGGTCATCACATCCTCCCCAACTAAGACAAACGCTCGTCCTCGAGCGGGTCAAGAATCATACCTAGAACCTCAAATAGGTGAGGATATCTGCTCCGCATCTCCCGCTCGGTCTCCCAAGTAGCCTCCTCAACAGACCGACCTCTCCACTGCACCTTTACTGAAGCTATATCCTTTGATCTCAACTTTCAAACCTGACGACCCAAAATAGCCACAGGCTCCACATCGTAGGTCAAATCATCATCCAACTGAACAGTGCTGAAGTCCAAAACATGAGACGGGTCCCCAACATACTTCCGGAGCATAGATACATGAAATATCGGATGAAAGCTTGACAAGCTGGGTGGCAAAGCAAGCTCATAAGACACCTCCACAATCCTCCTAAGTACCTCAAAAGGCCCAATGAACCGCGGACTCAGCTTCCCTTTCTTCCCAAACCGCATAACACCTTTCATGGGCAAAACATTCAGCAAGACCTTCTCACCTACCATATAGGACACATCCCGAACCTTCCGGTCCGCATAACTGTTCTGACCCGACTGAGCTGTACAAAGCCTCTCCTAAATCAGCTTCACCTTCTCTAAGGCATCCTGAACCATCTATGTCCCCAATAGCCTAGCCTCGCCGAGCTCAAACCATCCAAGAGGAGATCTACACTACCTCCCATACAACGCCTCATACAGAGCCATCTGAATGCTCGACTGATGACTGTTGTTGTAGGAAAACTCTGCAAGCGGCAAAAACTTATCCCATGAACCCCCAAAATCAATAACACAGGCACGCAACATGTCCTTTAATATCTGAATAGTGCGCTCAGACTGCCCGTCCATCTGAGGATGGAATGCTGTTCACAACTCTACCTGCGTACCCAACTCCCGCTGAAATGTCCTCCAGAACTGAGAAGTGAATTGAGTACCCCTATCTGAGATAATAGACACTGGAACCCCATGCAATCGGACAATCTCCCGAATAAAGATCCCTGCCAGCCGCTCCGAAGAATAAGTAGTACATACTGGAATGAAGTGTGCGGACTTGGTAAGCCCGATCCACAATCACCCAAATCGAATCGAACTTCTTCAAAGTCCGAGGGAGACCACTCACAAAATCCATAGTAATCCTCTCCCACTTCCACTCGAGAATAATTTTCCGCTGAAGTACATTGCCCGGTCTCTGATGCTCATACTTAACCTGCTGACAGTTGAGATACCAAGCTACAAACCCCACTATATCCTTCTTCATCCTCCTCCACCAATAGTGCTGCCTCAAATCCTAATACATCTTCGCTGCCACTAGATGGATAGAATACCGTGAGCTATGGGCCTCCTCCGATATCAAATCCCAAAGCACATCAACATTGGGCATGCAAATCCGGCCATGCATCCTCAACAAGCCATCACTATCAATGGTAACATCCCTGGCATCATCATGCTGAACCCTGTTCTTAAGGACAAGCAAATGTGGATCATCATACTAGCGCTCTCTGATGCGATCATACAAGGAAGACCGAGAAACAACACAAGCCAACACCCGACTAGGCTCCGAAATATCTAACCTCACCATCTATTTGGCCAAAGTTTGTACGTCAACTACAAAGGGCCTCTCCCCAACTGGAATGTACACCAAACTACCCATACTAACCGCTTTCAGGCTCAAAGCATTGGCCACCACATTGGCCTTCCCCGTGTGATACAGACTAGTAATATCATAGTCCTTGAGCAACTCTAGCCACCTCTGCTGCCTCAAATTAAGATCTTTTTGCTTGAATAGATTCTGAAGGGTGCGATGATCGGTGAATACCTCATAGGATACTACATATAAGTAGTGCCTCCAAATCTTCAAAGCATGAACTATAGCAGCCAACTCCAAATCATGTACAGGGTAGTTCTTCTCGTGGGGCTTCAACTGACGAGAAGCATATGCAATAACTCTACCCTCTTACATCAACACACATCTAATACCAACTCTCGAAGCATCACAATATATAGTGTAAGAACCTAAATCTGATGGCAACACCAACACTGGAGTCGTGGTCAAAGCTATCTTGAGCTTCTGAAAGCTCTCCTCACACTCATCCGACCACACAAATGGAGCACCCTTCTGAGTCAACTTGGTCAGGGGCGATGCAATTGAGGAAAATCCCTGAACAAACCGGCGATAATACCCTGCCAACCCAAAGAAACTACGAATCTCTATGGCTGAGGTCGTTCTAGGCCAACTCTGCACCGCTTCTATCTTTTTTGGGTCGACCTGAATACCCTTGCTGGACACCACGTGTCCCAAGAAACCCATTGACCCAAGACAAAACTCACACTTGGAGAACTTTGCATAAAGCTTCTCCTCCTTCAATCTCTATAATACCACTCCCAAATTTTGTGCGTGCTCCTTCTGGACACGCGAGTACACTAATATATCATCAATAAAAGCAATCATGAATGAATCCAGATATGGCTGAAATACATTGTTTATCAAATGCATGAATGCGGCTGGGGCATTGGTCAGCCCAAAGGACATAACAAGAAACTCATAGTGCCCATATCTAGTCCTGAAAGCAGTCTTCATAATATCTGAATCCTTGATCTTCAACTGGTGATAGCCTGAACGAAGATCAATCTAGGAGAATAACCTTGCCCCCTAAAGTTGGTCAAATAAATCATCAATACGAGGTATGGGATACTTGTTTTTCACTGTCACTTTGTTCAATTGCCTGTAGTCAATGCACATTCTCATTGTGCCATCCTTCTTTTTCACAAATAGAACCGGTGCACCCCACGGTGACACACTAGGCCAGATGAACCCCTTATCCAGGAGTTCCTGAAGCTGATCTTTCAATTCCTTCAACTATGCTGGTGCCATCTGATATGGAGGAATGGAAATGGGCTGAGTGCCCGGCACCAGGTCAATGCCAAAATCAATGTCCTTGTCCGGTGGCATGCCGGGCAGGTCTGCAGGAAACGCATCGGGAAACTCCCTCACAACTGGGACGGAATCAATGCTAGGAGTCTCAGCTCCAACATCCCTCACAAAAGCCAAATATGATAGAAAACCTTTCCCAACCATATGCTGGGCCTTTAGAAAAGAAATCACCCTGCTAGGCACATAGTCAGTCATACCACGCCACTCGATCCTCGGAACACCCGGTATAGCCAAAGAGACTGTCTTAGCATGACAGTCCAGAATAGTATGACACAGAGATAACCAATCCATGCCTAGAATAACATCAAAATCCACCATACTCAATAGTAATAGATCAACTCGGGTCTCCAGACCCCCAATAGTCACGAAACACGCCCGATATACATGGTCTACAACAATAGTATCACCCACCGGGGTAGATACATGATAGGTAAAGCAAGACACCCCTGGGTCGTACCCAAATAATGAGAAAAATATGAAGACATATTGGAATAGGTGGAACTAGAATTAAATAAGACTGAGGCATCCCTGTGGCAGACTGAAATAATACATGTGATAACAGCATCCGAAGCAATAGCATCTGACCTGCCCTGAAGAGCATAAAAGCGAGCCTGACTACCTCCCGATCGGCCTCCCCCTCTGAGGCGATCCCTGACTGCCTGACCCTCACCCCTAGCTGGCGGGGTGGGTGCTGAAGAAACTGGGCCAGAAGATGAGTGTTGACCCCTTTGCTGAGATGAGCTAGTAGTACGGCGAGGACACTCCCTCCGCATATGCCTGAACTCACCACACTTGTAGCAACTCTCGAGTGCTTGGAACTGAGACTGAAGGGAACCCCTCGCGCCAAAGTGGCTACTAATTTAAAAATATTAGGAATGGTTTTTAATTACAAATGCTATTAAATCGAGAAATAGGCTAAAATTACAATTTTATGCAGTTTTAATTTAAAAATACCAAACTGACTTGTAAAATTATGTAAATTATATTTTTGTATAAAGTGTGAGAATAAAATAAATTATTCACCAAAATGACAAGTTTTGGGAATAATTATTGGATTTTATAGTGCAAAATAGGCCATAAATTGGTTTTAAAAATCCTTAAAAATGTGGAAAAAATACCAAAATCTTTGTGGATGTTTATACATGCATATACATGCTAATTTGAAAGTATTTTGAGTATAAAAATACATAGGGAAAAATTGGGCATCAACACTCAGGACACCTTCTCAATTGCTCCACGGTTTCGTAATCATGCATTTTCATCTTTTGAAAGAAGGCCTCTGCTTCTTCGGCGCTTACCGGCTTCCTAGATGGAAAAAGCTTTCTTGTGGCACTGTTGACCTCATGTACATTTGAATATTTTTCAGCAGGGACTGTTCCTGGGAGTTCCCCCGAAATCTCCTTGCCTTTGTATATAACCACTGTTTGTTGGTAGTTCCACGGCACTGTAGAGGGGTCGGTCACGGGCTTCTGTGGTATGCATCCAATAACTACTGGCTCACTCAGCCGAGGCAGTTTAATAGTCCCCTGCATCACATAGGCCCCTTTCGGCACATACATCTGTGTCCCCTTCTTCACTTCATACTTCCTCGGAGTGGTCAAAACTAGTGGTTTCTCTTGGCGACCTCGCGGAACATAAAGAACCCCGTGTTTAGGAGGCACCGGCTCTGCTTTTGTCTCAGTTTTACTCTCAGGCTCAATTTTGACAGCTTTATTCTTCTTCTCCACTTTTTCCTGCTTCGGGGCTACCTTGGGCTTCCTTTTGGCATTGGAAATAGCAATTATGGCTTTTAGGGCCGGATCAAAGTCTCGGTCTTCACAAATCATGCCGATTACTGGCCCGTTGTTGTGGGCGAGCAAAGGGTTATTGGTAACATTCGGGGCTTCTTCATCCCTCAACATTATTTTTCCTTGTTCGATCAAATCTTCCATAGCTTTTTTCAATGTCCAGCAGTTGTCAGTACTGTGCCCTTCAGCTCCTGAATGATAGGCACAATGGACACGCCGTTGATAGGTTAGAGATTACGGGTTCGGCCTATTTTGGGGGATAGGCTGTAGTAGGTTAATATGGACGAGCTTCGGTAACAAACTGGAGTATGGTTCACCAATTGGTATAAAATTTGGTTATCTAGGGGGTTCCCGAGGGCGGAAATTATTTTGTGGTGGTCGGGGATTATATTAGTTTTGGTAAGGAGGCTGGTTTCTTTGGAATGGAGGTGTGTTTCGATTAGCTTGTGGTTGTGGTCGGCCGAAAGGTTGAGCATTCATGACCGCATAAGGTGGAGCAACATAAGTCATATCTTTGTGAAGGTAATAGTGCTGAGGGGTTCTTTCTGAGAACACCGGTCTAGGAGCCCGATATCTTCTTCCTCCTGATGCTGCCATCACTGTTTCTTCTTTCTTATTGCCCTTAGTCATTCCTCCATACCCGCCTTGGATGGCTTGGGAGGTTGCTATTATGGCCGACTGGCTCAAGATTCTTCCCGTTTTTAGCCTATTTTCTAGTATTTCTCCGATTTTTATTGCCTCTACGAAAGGCTTGCCCATGACAGACATCATATTTTGAAAATAATCTGCTCCCTAGGCCTGCAGGAAGACAGTGACCATCTCTACCTCATCTATTGGAGGCTTCACTCTTGACGCCTGTTCGCGCCACTTAATTGCATACTCGCGATAACTTTCTGAGGGCTTTTTCTTTAGATTCGCCAAGGAGTTCCTGTCTGGCGCAATATCTATATTGTACTGAAATTGTCGAACAAAGTCTCGGGCCAAATCATCCCATATATGCCAACGTGAGACATCTTGATCCATATACCACTCCGAAGCAATGCCAATTAAGCTTTCCCCGAAATATGCCATTAATAATTCTTCATTGCCACCGGCACCCCGTAACTGATTGCAATATTTCTTTAGGTGAGCAATGGTGTCACCGTGCCCGTCATACTTTTCAATTTTTGGTGTTTTGAACCCTGACGGCAAATGTACATGCGGGAACATACACAAGTCTGTATAGGAGACGCTCTTCTGCCCGCTCAAGCCTTGCATATTTTTCAAGATTTTCTCAAGGCTTCTCATTCTGTTTGCCATATCATACTCCTGTGGGGCTTTGGGGGTTTTATCCTGCCCCGGCGTAAGCTCATATGGCGGCTGAGAGTAGGTGTACTGAGGATAATGAGGAGGGCCAGCCTGGAAGACGCGATTTTGGAATGTGAAAACCGAGGGGTCAAAAGCATGCTTCGGTAGCGATGGTTGTGTTGTTGCAGAGGATGGTGGAGCTGTAAAGATGTTGGGAGCAATCCCAGACGGGAACACTTGGGGGTGAGCCTCAGAGGGTGTTCCGAAGAAGTTAGCCGTCATAGTAGGTTGCCCTAGAGGAATATTTGGGCGGCGGATAGGGACAGTGGTATCACCTCCAGATCTAGGGAATAACTTCGGGAATCCGAGGATAGTGCTTGGAGGTTCCTTTCCGTTGTTCTAAGCATCCTACATTTCCATCAATCGCAAATGCAGTATCCAATTTTCTTCAACTGTATAGGATTCAGAGGCCGGGATCCCAGAGATTGGGCTGTCTTTGGGTATGGGGATTGCAGGCAGGGTCATTTCAGATGACATCTCTGTATTTCCTTTTGATCTGGTGAAATATCGGTGTGAGGACAGCTTACCACAAACAAACCATGGTTTCTAAAATACTCAGCTGGAAATGACAGCAACAACGGTTAGTGTGAAACAAGTAACAGATAAGTAACTACACATTGGAGTGTGATGCACCTATACAGTTAAATGAATATCTACATGTTTGCTCCGGACTCTTTCTCTTATTTTATTTTCTCTTTTTCTTTTGTTTTTCTCTCATTTTCTTTTCCTCATCTCATTTTATTTTCATTTTTTACTATTTCTTTTCTTTGGCCATGGTTTTTCTTTAAATGCCTTATTTATCTTTTGCATTTCTTTCCCTTGTTTTTCCCGCGTATTTCTCTTTTTCTTTTTTCCTCCGGATTACGGTCGAATCTTATGTAGATTGCCTACGTATCATGGCCCCGCATGAATCAGATCAAGCGTAGTTCTTGAAAATAAATGCAAAAAGTAAGAAAACAAATTTTTTGGATTTTCAATTTTTCATTAATAACAACTTCGATTACAAAAGCTACTAGACTATTTGTTTTTCTTTTCTTAAAAAAGGGAATTAGAAAAACAGACTCAAAAGAAAAACTACAGACTCTATTAACTAAGAATACATCAAAGCTTCAAATCCTGGGGCCCGCGGGGCATCATTCGGCATCGCCGCAGGCCTGCGTGCGAGACCCCTTTGCAGCTGATCTAAATCATTCATGACCTGGTGAACGAATATCATCACCAAGTCAAAGGACGTGGTACGACCCATTCGCTTACCGGCCTGACACTTCATGACAATATAGTTGGCAATGCTTTTGATCCTTTCCCTGATGCGGCCCTTTTCTTGGAGGAGTCGACTTATTTGCTGGGTGCGAGCCTCTAGCACCTGAGAGTCCTGGAAGTGAAGGTATTGCAGCAATTTTATTTTCTTTTCCATTTCGACAATTAACCCATAGCATTGGTCCCTCTCGGCTTGGAATTCTTTGTCCCGGCGGGCTGTCTTTTTCTTCCAGGGTGTTCATTTTTCTCTTCATGTCGGCAATGGTTCCTATTGATACCTAATTTTTTTCCTAAGTATTTTTATACCCAAATATTTTCAAAATAGCATATTGGAGCATATATATAAGCACATCCAAGAGTTTTGACATTTTTAATGATTTTTTAATCCAATTTATTGCGTATTTTACACAACAAAATCAAATAATTATTCCCAAAATTATCATTTTTTGTGAATAATCCATTTTATTTTCACATTTACACATAAATATAATTAAATTAATTTTTTGCATATTTTTTACAAATTTGTTTGGTATTTTAAAGCTAAATTGCATTTAATTACAATTATAGCCTATCTTGTAATTTATAACATTTTATGTTTATAAAATTAATCCAAGCATTTTTTAGTTAATATTTATATAATACTTATTTACCCAGTACATTTAATTTTTTTTCAAAATCAGTATTTCTTTTTTTACAAATTTAAAAGGAGAAAATTGGCTATTTACGATTTGGCCTTATTGCATTTCAATTTTAGCCAATTTGGCACCCCATTTTAGCCCCAATTTGAAATCCAATTACCCAGCCCAATTAACATGCCTACACGACCCAGTACATGTTGAACCGACCCAACCCATATCCCTTTTAAATCTCGGCCGTTGATCTAAACCGTTACTTCTTACCTTTTTAATTTCACACAACCACCTAACCCTTTCTCATTTTCCCAATCCGCCTCCCTCAAACGCTCTCGTCTCTCGAGCTCTCTTAGAACCCTAGCCGCCGCCTCCCATCGAAACCCTAATCCATGGCTCCCCAGACTCTTCGGTGCCCTACACCGGCCTCCCATGGCTTCTATGGTCTCATCTCTAAGGTCCTATGACCACATCTTGAAAAGGTCTCGACCATGCTTTGCTCTATGGCTTTTCTCCGGTCATCTTCAACCTCTGTCCGGCCAGCCATGACCATTCGAGTTCGATCTTCGACTTCTCTGCTCAGATTAATGGTTTCCAAAGCCTATCTCATCTCTTGGGTTTCTTAAGAATTAATCTCTGAGGTTCCTTCGATTTATTTTAGATCTGTTCTGGATCTACATGTGTGTGAACCTTCTATGCATTTTTCTCAAAGATTCTTTAATGTTTGCTTTCAGAAACTCTATTTTCCTCAACTAGGGTTTCATGTTATTTTATCTCGAACATCTCTTCTCCGAATCTCGACATGTTTTTACTGTGTTTGTTTGTATTATCTTCTATCTGAACTCGCATGTTGAAAACCCTAATTTTCTCGGGGATTTTGTTTGAGTTTCCTGGACTATTTGTTAGTGGTGGTTTGATTCACCTTATTTTTATCTGAATTAGCATGTCAAAATCCCTAATTTTGGGATCTTGTTTGAGTTTCTGTTTGTTATTCACTTTATTTACCCTCTCCTATATTTGATTCAGCATGAGTGAAAACCCTAATTTTGAGGCTTATCCGGGATTCTAAACCTGTTTTGTTTGTTTGACTGCTCATCTCCTCTAAACTCGTTTGATTCTCGAAAACCCTAGTTTCTTTGGGGACTATTCAATCTCTTTTTGTTTGTGCAACTCGTTCGTTGAAATTGCAGTGTGCTTCCATTCTCTTGACTATTTTTTTGGTTCTGATTTCTTTGCATGCTTCTGAATCTTTTCTCTATTGTTAAGCACTGAAACTTGACTATCATGCCTTTTAGTTACTGCTACATGCTATTATTTTGCCACAACTTAGCCTCACATGCCTAAGGCTATGCATTCCTTTATATGTTAAATTTCCCTCTCAAAGTAGCCCTTAATTATGGGCTGACTTCAAATCTCTTTGTGTGATTCTGATTGCACTCTTGTGATTGATTCTTTCCTTATTATACTTATTTCCCTGCTTCTCAGACCTATTTGAATGCTTGCCTTGAAATCTCGACCCCTGCCTTTCCTACTCAAGTTGATTGATTCCCTTACCTTGATTATATTGGTATTGGGTTCTTATAGACCTTTCCTCGATTAGAATCTGATGAACCTAGCCTCTATTACCTACTATGTACCTGTACTATGCTTGAAATACTTCCTTATTAGTCAGCCTATGTGATCTCATTCCTTGTTTAGCATTTGCATGTTACCATTTGATTTTTAATTCCTCAAATAAGGGAAGTCTTTGATACTGTTTAATTCTAAGCGACATTTTTTCCCCTAATTATTGTTGAACTGCAATCCTTACCTTATTTTTTACCTGTTTTTACACTATAAATACTCTTCTCCCTTCTCTTTGAACAAACACAAACACAGAACCATCTGATTCCACAATTCACTTTCACTTATAAACTCTCTTACTGATACTTGCACTTCTGTGGACTTTGTTTACTTTCTTCAGCACTTTTTTGCTTCTATACTGGTATGTCTCAATTAGTTTACATGCCTAAAAAACAATGTGTTTAATTCTGCCCATTTGTTTCTAACATATTGTCACATGCTCCCCCGTTCCTTTGTAGTTCAGTATTTAAATTATGTATTTAAATCAATTGTTTGTCATGAATTTTATACTATATGAATTACCTTATCCTTTACCCTTTGTGTGTGAGTTGTGGTTTAGGGCATAACAGCACTCCAATCTTGATGTCTATGATCCTGAACTAGATTCTTTGAGCCCCAAACTCAATCAACTCCCATTCCTTTTCCCTCTATGTGTCTGAGCCCTGAATTTGAGTCTGATAGTGTCCTAGTCACTATCCAGACTTTAGTCAGACCTTCAAAAGGTCTGCTCCTAACCTACTTTGTGGCTAGGTATGACCACCACCTGTCATTGCTCCCCAATTCCCTTTCACTTTGCACTTACTCTTAGCTATAAGGTATGCCCCTCTCTTGCAAGCCGTGCTTTGGGACCCCTGAGCTCCCTCTGAACTTGGATGCCTGAGAGTTGGCTCTTCCACACTACACTATTCTAATTCTAAAGGTATCCTGGGTGTAAGCAATGCCTAGAATCCCTGAGATGCCTTGAAACTTTGAAACACCATGGATAAAGAGAAGGCTTTGGAAATTTGAATCCCGGAAGTGGCTCAATCGCATGTTACCAGACATTAATGGTTGAATTAGGCTCCTCGGATCTAGCTGTTAGATTTTGATGTATCTTTTAATTTCCAGTTTGATTCATTGGTCTGTAATAATTTTGTATGAAGCTCGGGGATTCTAGTAAAAGGGTGTGGTAGGGGACTTTATTTTTCTTGCATCCAAAGGGTAGAAATCATGACTTAGGATTTTATTTTTTATCAAACTAGAAATCCTTCCTATAGGGTCATTAATATTGATTCAATCACATAGAGACCATGCCTATAATATTTAACGCAAATCACATAGAAAGCATGTCCATACGAATTAACATCCACGTTCTGTAATTACGCAAATAGTAATCATGCTTATAGGCTCTTGCATTTCTGCATACACAAATGAAATTAGGCAAACCGTTATAGTATTAATAACAAAGTTGCATATAGACATAAAGTCATGAAAGGGTGTTAAAATCAGCAGGCGTATAGAAAGCATTCCTATAGGAAATCTCGTTTTTAATAGTCTCATTCGTTTCTAAAACAGTACCAATTGATGAACTCGTATTTATCTAAAACTAGTAATTTTCTACTTCTTTCCTGAAACCCGCTAAAATTGGTAAACACTTTCTGATAATTAATCTGCACTTTCCTGAATCTCGTAAACCTTTTAATCAGTCTACATCTTTTCTGAAACAACTGGTAATTCTTTTTTTAAAAGTAGTTTGCATCTTTTCTCTTTGTTAAAACTGATGCCTCCTTTCTCTAAAATCAACTTGCATCTTTTATGAAATTACTGGTAACTCTTTTCATATTTTCGTGAAATTAATAGATCCTACGCCTAGTTTTATTTCAACGCATAGACAAAGGGTTGGCTTATTAATTAATTGGGTCAGTCCCTGGAAACTGTATCTGAGTGGCCTAATGCAGACTTTCTGTCTAAATGCATGTGTTGAACCAGTCCACTCGCTGCTTAATTTTAATCTAAGACCAAATCAGTATTTGTCAAGGCATGCTAAACTAGATGATTGCTTGACTTCTGGGGTTAATTTGAGCCTTGTTTGCTTGTTTGTTCTACCTTTTTATTTGATACATGTTTTGAATGTCGAGCTAGAATTTTATCCTTTAAACTCCATAAAGGCCTCCATCCCTTTCTTTCCCCTCTAGGATTAGAAGTCCTAATACCCCGGGACTGATAGGATTGGGACGGGTTGTAGCATGCGATAAGTAAACGATATCGTTCCGCACTTTAATACCTTAACGGGGTGGGAAGGGTAGATATGGAGATGATGATTACACGATAACACTCCACGTACAATCTAGTACCAGTGTTGTGCGAATGATCTATGTAATGTATAAACTTAAGATCCCCTCCTCCCTCTTTATTAGTTTAACAATTTTTTTTTCTGAATCGTAAAAACTGTTGCACTTTCAATTTCTGTTTCTCACATGATTTTCAGTTTGTTCACACTAAGTACTTGACTTCTTCTCTTTATTTGCACATTTTTACCAAACTGCTCCTTTTTAAGATTCAGCATTTCTTTTAACCTTTTGTGCTTCTTGTACTTGTCTATTTGCACTTGCATTTAAAGTCACAATTGTAGCGTGGCCGGGAACCACACTAGTAGATCTTGAGGGGTGCCTAACACCTTCCCCTCGAGATAATTTTAATCCCTTACCCGAACTCTAGATTTCCAACTCAAAAACTCTTAGTGTCCTAATGCACTTAATTATTAGGTGGCGACTCTCCAAACTCTCAAAAAACCCAATTCCCAAAGTGGGAAAAGAGTTGTCTTCCCGAATGTCGTGAATCCGATTCTGCTTTAGGAAAAAAAGGGGGCGTCGAGAGCATGGCGAATCTGCTGGGGATTCTTTAGGCTTTTACCATTGCATGCTATACGTGACTTTATTGCTTTCTTTTATCGCTTTTGTTTAATGTCTTTATTTTGAAACTAACCTGTTTCTTTTATTTCTTTTTCTTTAATTACCTTCATTTATTGCTTTTCCATCATTAATGTTGTAATTTCTGAGCAATCATTGTAAACTTTATTATATGAACGTGAAAATACATGTCAATTTGTTTCATCCTTGTAAACTGCATCTTCAATATCATATTCCATTCGTTCCAAACAAAATCCTATAACAACGGTTATAATAAGTGGTTGCGCTCTTCCGATATTATCACCCCCTAAATGTGGCAAAGGCATATTGGCGGTAAAAGCAGTCGATCAATGGTGTAGTCGACGGTTCTGTGCCTTTCCCTCTTGAGTCGTCCACTCAAGGGTACCAGTCTAGCACTTTAAAATAGAAACCTTATTCCATTTAAATCGTACATGCATAATGGTCAAACCTAGCCGAGTCAGTTATGTTGTCCACATAATGACTCATTAAGATAGCCTTGTCCAAAGTCCACCGGGTTTCCTTGAAACCCAAACGGAAACCTTCACGTTATGTGCATTTATTTGGAGAACTTAAGTGCTTTGCTATGCTAATTATTGATTTAAATAGTCAAGTCTGGTGGGGGTAAGGGCCTAACACTCTGTTTTGCTGAAAATGAGGCACGAGATCCCCAGATTTGGCATGGTAACCAACATTCATCCAAGGCTGCTGAACTGGTGAAACGACCTCCATTCAAGTGATCAAACACTCGTCCGCAAGTACCTAGGGAATCTGCCTTCTCTCCTAGAGATTCATCCTAACAATAGAATCATAGAGGCTGCAACGTTGTTCTGGGATAGCAACAAATCTGTGTTCCGCTTTGGTGATCTAGAAATGACTCCTTTACTTGAAGAGATAGGGGGTCTAGCTGGAATTGCTTGGGAGACACCGGGTCTGTTTATGCTAGAATATCACAAAGGAAGCGGTTTCCTTAATATGATGGGATTGAATAAAAACCCAGACTTAACCTGTTTGAAAGACTCCTACATCCCGTTTGACTATCTATATGAGAGGTACGGCTATAGCAAGTTATACCGCACCTATTCAGACAAATTTTCTATCACCTTATTGGGGCATGTCCATAGAAGGGTTTTTGTTTTCATGTTTTGCTTTTTGGGGATGATCGTGTTCCCTATGAAGAAGGCTACGATCCACACCAGACTAGCCGTGGTAACCAAAACTTTGATGGAAGGGATTGGTGTGCAAACTTTCAGCATAGTGCCCATGATCGTCGCCGAGATATACCGCGCCTCGGAACAATGTCAACAAAAAGGTAGTCATTTTGAGGGTTGCAACTTATTACTTCAGCTTTGGCTCATGGAACACCTCCAGAAAGGAGAATACCGACAGGAGATCCTACGCAGAGATTGGGACGATCATATCGCCTTCCACCAACCAAGGCGTATGAATTATATGCCAAAGAAGTTCGCCCAGCCAGAGGACGCCAGAGGGTGGGTAGAATTGTTCGAAAATCTGAAAGAAGAGAAGGTACAATGGATGTTTGAGTGGTTCCCTACGGATGAATTGATTGTCTGGTCCCGAGATGCACCATTTCTCATACTGATTGGTTTGAGAGGGACTTACCCTTATGTTCCTCTCTGAGCCATGAGGCAAGCTAGGAGAAAACAAATCATACCAAGGGTTGATAAAACAAGTCACCTCAGGGCTGATTTCCAATACGATGATAGCCCTCACAGTTTCCAAGCTCAGCATTTGTGGCATTGCAAAATCGTTTTAGGTAAGGAATCCATCCAGCCAGACAGGTACCACGCCGGTTGTGTGCCGCATTATTCGGGTTGGTTAGAAGACTATGGTATGGGTCAGCCGAGATTCGTTCAAGGTCACAGAATTATTGACAAGCATGCCGAAGCACAGATTAAGTATAATCAACTGCGCAAGAGAATTCGAGAGTATGAAAGTGAGCGTCGGGAAATACAAGAAGCCCATTAGAAATTGATCGAGGAGTGGAAAGAAATGGCTGTCAGCGCCAACAACAGACTAGGATATTTGGAGCGGGGTCTAGTAGAGCTGGAAGGAAAGTTCATCAAGAGGATCGAGGACTGCCAAAATGCTAAAGGAAATGCAGGCGGACATCTGGCCCGAGCGTACTTACTGCTAGGACTACGCGAGTTGGTGGAGCTGTTCGAGGGAGACAAGGATGCCAAATCTGGGGAAGGTCCTGCTAGGACCAAGTAGTTAGGAGTCCTTTATTTTGCCTTAATGATGTAATAAGGCCAACAACCACTAGTTACATTTATTTTCTATTATTTAGAGTCTTTTTGGATTTGTCTTATTTTTATCAATAAAATGAGGCAATTAGTATTATAAGTTCTCTGAAAGTATTTGTCGCTAGACCTACCTCGGGCACAACGAGGCACCAAAATTAGGACGCGATTTATATTCTCGCACAATGTGTTTAAATACTGCAATACTTTTCTCTCAAAACCCGCGCTAACTTGTTACCTATTTTGTTTTTTCTTTTATTTTTACTCCCCTCCCCAAAGGTTCGTTCGTGCATTCTGGCACCATCAGCATACTCCATAAGATCTAAGGGCCCTCCACCTCCTCCTCCTCCGAGTCTTGTCCGGAACAACAAAAACGGCAAAATGGGAGATACAAGCGCCAGAAAGGAGATTGAGATTCCTCAGGGTACCCCGGTTGCTAAGGAAACTACTGCACAACTTGAACAAAAGCTGTTGAAATTCCAAGAAGAACTGGATCAAGTTTGGAATTTGGCAAACCTATCAATTTCCCCCACCGCTCCTGATATCAACACCCAAAATCCCTCACCTCTACAAAACACCCCTCAACCACAGATACAACCCACTCATACCTGCAACACATGCAACACTCCAAATAACACCCTACTACTCATTCCCGAGCCACTGAAAACCACAAATGACCATCTCCACAACACTCCTATTTACGTGCATACTGTACCCTACTACGCCCAACCCATCTCAAATGCACCTGAGTCTGATGACAAGGAGTCCCTCATCAGGAACTTAGCGGCAGAGCTCAAGAAATTAACCAGCCGAGTTCAGGGCGTGGAAGATAGCAAAGTCATTGAAGGATTGAATTACGAGGACTTGTGCATTCAACCATATGTTGAACTTTCGGAGGGGTACAAACCTCCAAACTTCAAAATGTTTGATGGAGCAGGAGATCCCAAAGTCCACCTGAGGACCTATTGTGATAAGTTAGTGGGGGTCGGGAGAGATGAGAAGATCCGTATGAAGCTCTTCATGAGGAGCTTAAAGGGAGATGCACTCTCATGGTACATCAGTGAAGACCCCAAGAAATGGACGAATTGGGTGGGAATGGCATCAGACTTCATGGATAGATTCAGGTATAATACAGAGAACGCACCAGATGTATTCTACATATAGAATTTGAAGAAGAAACCCACCTAAACATTTCGCGAGTATGCTACTCGTTGGAGGTCAGAAGCTGCAAAGGTCAGGCCGACCCTAGAAGAAGAGCAAATGAATAGATTCTTCGTCCGGGCTCAGGATCCCAATATTACGAGAGGTTGATGTTGATCGGGGGCCAAAAGTTTTCTGATATCATCAAACTCGGAGAGAGAATCAAAGAGGGCATCAAGAATGGTATGGTTACAAATCTTGAAGCACTGCAAGCCACCAATAAGGCTTTACAAACTGGTGGCGCATCCAAGAAGAAAGATGTGAGTGCCGTGATGGTCGTACAGGGAGCCAAATCACCACCAAAATACCACACTTACCCATCACCTCCACTTACATATCAACCTATCCCAAATTACCAAGCACTCGCAGCCTCCTATCCACCTCCCGTTTACTAGTCCTCTCCACCTCTCACATATCAACCCACCTCACCTAGATACTCTCAACCAGCACCTGTTTACCAAGCTTATAAAGCTCAACCCTCTCACTATCAATCACCCCCCACCAAAATTTTTTGAGACCCAGACCAAATTTTGACTGTAAACCTCCCAGACAATACACAACCATCGCAGAACCAATTGACCAGTTATATGAAAGACTTGAAGTTGCTGGTTACGTCACTCCTATCCCAGCCAAAGCTCCAGAAAATCCCTCCCAGTGGGTCAACCCCAGCAAGACTTGTGTGTATCACTCCGGCATGAAAGGACACACCCTTGACGAGTGCTGTTAGTTGAAAGATAAGATTCAGACACTTATCGACAATAAGGTCATTGTAGCAATGGAGCCCGCTCCTAATGTTCGTAATAACCCCTTGCCTAACCACAAAGGTGGAGACATTCATATGATCGAGATCGAGGGTGATTGGGACACCAAATAGTCAATAGGTATTGCTGAAGGGGATGAACCAAAGAAGCCGGCGGTTACCCTTAACCCAATTGTTGTGCAGAATCAGCCCTCCACGGACGACGAAGTGAATATGTCAATATCTCTTGAATTTGAAGCGCCTCCTTCTGCTAAGGCGTCCGGACCAATCGAAGTTGAATTTGGAGTTCCAAAGGCACCTACACCCTTTGAAGTTGCTGTGCTACCACCAAGGGTGCCTATTCCAGTGGCAATGACTAACATGATACCATTCCACTCAAATGCTACACCATGGGATTACACTGCCGAAGGTAGGAGGAAAGGAAAGACAAAGACAGGAGAAACGATTGTCGCACAAGGAATGACTAGAACAGGAAGGGTCTACACCCCAGAGCACTTAGCTGAGTCCGGTAAGCAAGCCCCGAGACATCCCTTTGAGACAGGACCCGACGATCTTTGGAGGAAAATACAGGCTAAGGAATACTCAGTCGCTGAACAGTTGAACAAAACATCGGCACAGATATCTATTCTGGCTCTTCTGCAAAGTTCAAATGCTCAGAAGAATGGCTTAATGAAGATACTGAGCAAAGCCTATGGTCCAGCAATATAACTGGGGGTTAGATGGCGAATATGGTAGGGCAAGTGCTGGAGAGCCACAAAATAACCTTCCATGAAGATGAGTTGCTGCCAGAAGGTTTGAGTCATAACAAGGCACTGCACATCAACATGCAATGCAAAGATTATTTCATCACCAGGGTTCTGATCGATGGGGGATCGAGCCTCAACATATGTCCACTTGTAACTCTCAGAACTTTAGGGAAAGGCCGACACGAGATCAAAGACGGGGCTATCAATGTCAAAGCCTTCAATGGATCCCAGAGATCTACTATTGGAGAAATCAGCCTATGCTTGCAAATAGGGCCAACATGGTTGGACGTCGACTTCCAAGTGATAGACGTCCCGACATCCTACAACTTGCAGTTATGACGCCCTTGGATCCACGCTGCTGGAGCCATAGCATCGACCCTGCATCAGGCGGTAAAATTTGAATGGAATCACCAAGAAGTGATCATTCATGGCGATGGTAGTAATCCCATATATAGTAACCAGACTATCCCAATGATCGGGGGCAGAAGGATAGTATGCAAAGAGACATACCACCGCATCGAAAGGGTAAATGCTGTAGACAAAGACAAGTGGTGGGACAACAAAATCGAAAGTATCCTGAATTGGTGCGGGTACGAGCCTGGAAAGGGGCTCGGTAAAAATCTTCAGGGGATCACTAAGCCCATAAAACTGAAGAAGCATGGCACTACCTTTTGCTTAGGGTATGGTTATACTTGGAAGGAATTCCAGAATTGGTATCCACCATGGCGCGGCCCCTACTATTTATTAGAGTTTCCGATACCTAGCCTGGAGTAGACCTTCCAGCCAGCATGTACTATATATGGGTCAGAAGAAGATGAAGCGGTGGCAGCCATGAAGAATTTGTTCCTGGATGATGATGACATGGACTGCTGTGTTCTTTTCGAGGAGGAAAGGGAGGAAGGCCCTTCCATACAAGCTGTGAATAGAGGAGACCACCTCAGCAATTGGTCAATCAGGACCATCAGGCCTGGAAGACTTTGGGGTAGCAAGGCTAAACAGAAGCACCATGCATCTCATTTTATTTTACTAGTTGATTTTCTTTCCGCATTGTCTTTAATTTTGAAAAGAGCTCCGATGTTTCAAACAATTATGAATTTAATTAAAAGCATTTTAGTTTATCATATATCTCGCACTTATTATCTTCTCTATCATTTACTCTATTTTTACACAGCATTACTATTACTTATCTTGATGACAAACCAACGACCGTGAGTTGCAACGAGACAACACAACAAAAGGACATA
The DNA here is from genome assembly GCA_026770625.1 of Nicotiana glauca. NCBI lineage: Eukaryota > Viridiplantae > Streptophyta > Magnoliopsida > Solanales > Solanaceae > Nicotiana > Nicotiana glauca. The sequence goes on from MU772513.1 coordinate 57,044, forward strand.
GACTCAGAACAAGATGAAATATCTGAAGAGCTCGTCAGAGAGGTTGAGAATTTTGAGAATAGACCCAAGTCCACCCTGGAAGAAACTGAGGTCATTAATCTGGGAAATACAGAAAATGTCAAAGAAACTCGCATTAGTGTTCACTTGTCGCCATCAGAAAAGGAAGAGTATACGGAATTTTTAAAAGAATATGAGGACATATTCGACTGGTCGTATGATGATATGACTGGTCTCAGCACGTCCATTTTAGCTCACAAACTGCCAATAGATCCAACATGTCCACCAGTAAAATAGAAGCTCAGGAAATTAAAGCCCGACATGAGTTTGAAAATCAAAGAAGAGATTACTAAGCAATTCAAAGCCTAGGTTCTCAGAGTGGTAGAGTATCCAAAATGGTTAGCCAACATCGTGCCGATACCAAAGAAGGACGGGAAGGTTAGAATCTGTGTCGACTACCGGGATCTCAACCGGGCCAGTCCCAAAGATGACTTCCCCTTGCCAAACATACACATTCTTATCGACAACTACGCCAAGCATGAGTTGCAGTCTTTCGTTTATTATTTCGCCGGGTATCATCAGATATGGATAGATGAGGAAGATGTAGAGAAAATAGCTTTCATCACGCCGTGGGGAATGTATTGTCACAAAATGATGTCGTTCGGGTTAAGGAATGCTGGCGCCATATAAATGAGAGTCATGACTACTATCGTCCACGACATGATACATAAGGAGATCAAGGTATATGTGGATGACATCATCGTCAAATCTAAGAAAGCCACTGATCATATGGAAGATCTGAGAAAGTTCTTCAACATACTGAGAAGTTATAACCTAAAACTGAATCCCGCCAAGTGTGCATTCGGGGTTCCTGCCAGAAAACTACTGGGTTTCATCGTGAGCCGTCGAGGGATAGAATTGGACCCATCAAAGGTCAAAGCCATTCAAGAATTGCCACCGCCAAAGAACAAGAAGGACGTGATGAGTTTCCTAGGGAGACTCAACTATATCAGCCGGTTCATAGCTCAGTCCACAGTCATTTGTGAACCCATATTTAAAATGCTAACGAAAGACGCTGCTACTAGATGGACCGATGATTGTCAGAAAGCCTTTGACATAATCAAGGAATACCTGTCAACGCCGCTAGTCTTGGTTCCTCCCGAGCCAGGAAGACCTCTATTACTTTACATTGTGGTATTGGATGGAGCATTTGGTTGTGTCCTGGGACAACATGATGAAATGGGGAGAAAAGAGCAAGCCATCTATTATCTCAGCAAGAAGTTCACCCCGTATGAGGCCTGGTATTCTCTATTAGAGCATACCTGTTGTGCTCTGACTTGGGTAGCTCAGAAATTAAGGCATTTTTTCTATGCCTACACTACCTATCTCATATCCAGGATGGACCCGCTGAAATATATTTTCCAGAAGCCCATGCCCACTGGCAAGCTCGCCAAGTGGAAAATCTTGTTGAGTGAGTTCGACATTGTTTGCATGACTCAGAAAGCAATCAAGGGCCAAGCTATAGTAGATCACCTTGCCGATAATCCTGTCGGCAGAGAATATAAACCACTAAAAATGTATTTTCCTGACGAGGAAGTATTGGCTGTAGGAGAATATATTGCAGAATCCTACGATGTTTGGAGGTTGTTTTTTGATGGAGATGCAAATTTCAAAGGAGTCGGCATAGGGGCAATCCTAGTATCAGAAACCGGCCAGTATTACCCGGTATCCGCCAAGCTCAGGTTCACTTGCACAAACAACATGGCTGAATACGAAGCTTGCATCTTGGGACTCAAGATGGCCATTGACATGAACATTCAAGAGCTGCTAGTGATCGGGGACTCGGACCTGCTCATACATCAATTTCGAGGAGAATGGGCCACCAAAAACTCCAAGATACATCCCTATTTGCATCACATACAAGAGTTGAAGAAAAGATTCATAAAGACGGAATTTCAGCATCTCTCCAGAATTTAGTATGAGTTCGCTAACCCATTAGCCACTTTATCATCCATGATCCAGCATCTAGATGAAAATTTCATTGATCCGAACCCAGTAAGGATTTATGATCAGCCGCCTTATTGTGCTCACGTTGAGGAAGAAGCAAACGGAAAACCATGGTTCCACGACATCAGAAGGTACTTGACAACAGGGAAGTAACCAGAACTTTCTAACGCCATTCGGAAACGTACACTTCGGAGATTATCCAACAATTTCTTTCACAGTGGGGGAGTCCTATATAGGATGACTCCTGATTTGGGTTTGTCAAGGTGTATCGAAGCAAAAGAAGCAACCAGACTATTGAATGAAGTGCATGCAGGGACCTGCGGGCCACACATGAATGGTTTTGGCTTAGCAAAGAAGATACTCCGAGTAGGTTATTTTTTGATGACTATGGAAATAGACTGTATCCAGTACGTTCGCAACTGCCATCACTGTCACATACATGCAGATATGATAAGGTGCCTCCAAACGAGCTTATTGCAACAAGCTCACCATGGCCATTCGCTGTTTGGGGAATGCATGTCATCAGACCTATCGAGCCTGCCGCATCAAATGCGCACAGATTTATCCTAGTGGCAACCGATTATTTTACTAAATGGGTTGAGGCGGCATCATACAAAGCAGTGACTAAGAAAGTTGTGGCAGACTTCGTCCGTTATCGTATTGTTTGCCGATTCGGGGTTCCAGAATCAATCATCACTGACAATGGTTCCAATCTCAACAACGACTTGATGAAAGCAATGTGTAGAGGCATTCAAGATCAAACAGAAGAACTCTACAGCCTACAGGCCTCAGATGAATTGAGCTGTAGAGGCAGCCAATAAGAATATCAAGAAGATACTAAGGAAGATGGTCGAAAGTCACAAACAATGGCATGAGAAGTTAGCATTTGCCTTGCTTGGATACCGCACCACGTTTCGCACATCAACCGCGGCAACTCCCTACATGTTAGTTTATGGTACTGAGGCGGTCATTCCCGCCGAGGTTGAAATTCCTTCCTTGAGGATCAGACAAGAAGTAGAGTTGGACGACACAGAATGGGTAAAGGGTCGCTGTGAGCAGTTAGCCCTTATAGATGGAAAAAGGATGAATGCAGTTTGCCACGGTTAGTTGTAGCAGAACAGAATGTCCAGATCCTTCAACAAAAGAGTTAGGCCAAGGAAGTTTACACCAGGGCAGCTGGTGTTAAAGAAGATATTCCCGCATCAAGATGAAGCCAAGGGGAAATTCTCTCCCAACTAGCAAGTTCCGTACATGGTTCACTAGGTTTTAACTGGAGGAGCCCTTGTTCTTGCAGAAATGGATGGAAAGTCTGGCCAAAGCCAATCAACTTAGACGTAGTGAAACGATATTATGTGTAATCACCTATGATTTCTTTATGATGTAATTTGAACTACGCCTGACCTGATTCCCATTTAAGAGGGGATACGTAGGCAGCCCTATGGGTTCGGTCACAATTAAATAAAATTCTTATCTCCCCTATTATTGGAACTGGGGCAGAATTTTGAGGAGGACCCTTAAAATTCCGAAGATGGTCTTCAGCCGCTCATCGCCAAGGATGTCACCTCAGTAAACTGGGGCAAAATTTTGAGGAAGACCCTCAAAATTCCAAAGTCGATCTTGCATTCGTTCAGTACAGCCGTCAGAAGTGCCAGCCCAGTAAATTGGGGTAGAATTTTGAGGAGGACGCTAAAAATTCCTGAGCAAGAGAGGTTGCAGTGCTCTGAACCGCGTTGTAGTCGTTGGTTCATCTAAACAAAACTATTTTTTACTTACATTATATTTGTTAAATCATGAATAACTATGATAGCTGCTGTTTAGCAACGCTACCCTAATGACACGCAACACCGGAAGCCACGTGAAAATGAACTAACCTTTCCCCTTTACAAAACTCATGATTTTCTTTGGATGCAGGCACCTAAGTCACAAAGTTACCAAACATGTTATGCAATCGCATTGAACCGTCGCGCTTATTCGCATTTGCTTTCCGCACGCAATGGCCCCAACAGCCGCAATATCATGATCAGCTATCAGCTAAGACTTTTTTCTTAATATTCGCTTTTATCTTATTGCATAAGGCTACCTTTCTGCCTTCCGAGACTAAGCATTGTCTCCATCTGTATTTCCTGCATTGCATAAGGCTACTTTTCTGACTTCAGAGACTAAGCGTTGTCTCCATCTGCATTATCCTGCATTGCATAAGGCTACCTTTCTGCCTTTCGACACTAAGCATTGTCTCCATCTGCATTATCTGAACTGCATAAGGCTACCTTTTTGCCTTTCGAGACTAAGCGTTGTCTCCATCTGCATTATCCTACATTGCATAAGGCTACCTTTCTGCCTTTCGAGACTAAGAGTTGTCTCCATCTGCATTATCCGAATTGCATAAGGCTACTTTTCTGCCTTCCGAGACTAAGCGTTGTCTCCATCTGCATTTTCTGCATTGCATAAGGCTACCTTTCTGCCTTCCGAGACTAAGTGTTGTCTCCATCCTGCATTATCTGCATAAGGCTACTTTTCTGCCTTCCGAGGTTGACCTCTACCTCCACTTGCATGGCTGAAATATCGCCACCTTATCTTTCTTGCATGGCTGAAATATTGTCACCTTTACCTACATCTTGCATGGCTGAAATATCGCCAAACTTAATTTAAATTCTACATCGGCTGAAAGATCGCCAGTTCATATTTAAATCTCCACCATCATCTATACCTATGTTTTCGGTCGGCTAAAATATCGCCATTTACATTCTTTTGCATTGGCTGAAACATCGCCAAACTTTATTTAAATTCTCTATCGGTTGAAATATCACCATTTACACTTTTTGCATCGGCAGAAATATTGCCATACTATTATTTAAATTCTCCATCGGTTGAAACATCGCCGTTTTACTTTTACATCAGCTAAAATATCACCACTTTTATTTATGTCTTGCAATCGGCTGAGATATCACCAAACTACTGCATTTAAATTTTCAGTCGGCTGAAATATCGCCATTTTAGCTTTTGCATCGGCTGAAATACCGCCAAATCTTGCATTTTATGGGCTGAAATATTGCCAAACTATCCAAAGGCGTCATCGTTCAAAGGCGTCATCTTCATAGCTTGAGAACACCATGCCATGGCCCGAAGACCCCACTTTATATCTTGCACATCATTATTCAAAGGCATCATGGTTCGAAGGCACCATTATCATAGCCTGAGAACATCACTTCATAGCCTGCGAATCCTTTAATTTTTGCGCTTCATGGCCCAGGACATCATGGTCTAAGGACGTCATCCTAACCATCCAAGGACAGTATTCATGGTCCAACGGGAACTTGCATGATGTTTAATTTTACGCACGATAAGGCCTATATTGCTCACTTGCAGGTATACTGGCTAGCAATGGTTGCCTCAACAAGAGCGACCCCGTTCCGGTTCTCACAGCCAATCAACTTCAAAATACCTCTTGCTTCCCCCAAGCGTCACGTCCGTCCTTTCAAATCTCCATCGGCATGTAAAACCAGGGATATGTAGGCAGCTCATAAACCGGAGCTCGGTCAAAATCTTTTCAAACCACCGCTTCCGGTCAAAATTGACCATCATATCTTTACCCGACAACTCTTTCATCCTTCCCGGGTAAAGAGGGGCAGCTGTTGATACCCAATTTTTTCCTAAGTATTTTTATACCCAAATATTTCAAAAATAGCATATTGGTGCATATATAAGCACATCCAAGAGTTTTGACATTCTTAATGATTTTTATACCAATTTATTGCATATTTTACACAACAAAATCCAATAATTATTCCCAAAATTATCATTTTTGGTGAATAATTCATTTTATTTTCACATTTACACCAAAATATAATTAAAGTAATTTTCGCATATTTGTTACAAATTTTTTTGGTATTTTAAAGCTAAATTGTGTATAATTGCAATTATAGCCTATCTTGTAATTTATGACATTTTATGTTTATAAAATTAATCCCAACACTTTTTAATTAATATTTATATAGTACTTATTTACTCAGTAGATTTAATTTATTTTTAAAATCAGTATTACTATTTTTACAAAATTAAAAGGGGAAAATTGGCTATTTACGATTTGGCCTTATTGCATTTCAATTTTAGCCAATTTGGCACCCCATTTCCGCCCCAATTTGAAATCCAATTACCTATCCCAATTAACATGCCTACCCGACCCAGTACATGTTGAACCGACCCAACCCATATCCCTTTTAAATCTCGGCCGTTGATCATTTAGATCAACGACCACCGTTACTTCTTACCTTTTTAATTTCACACAACCGCCTAACCCTATCTCATTTTCCCAATCCACCGCCTTCAAACGCTCTCGTCTCTCGAGCTCTCTCAGAACCCTATCCACCACCTCCCATCGAAACCCTAATCCATGGCTCCCCATACTCATCGGAGCCCTACACCGGCTTCCCATGGCTTCTATGGTCTCATCTCTAAGGTCCTATGACTAGATCTTGAAAAGGTCTCGACCAAGCTTTGCTCGATGGTTTTTCTCCGGTAATCTTCAACCTCTGTCCGGCCAGCCATGTCCTTTCGAGTTCGATATTTGACTTCTCTGCTCAGATCAATGGTTTCCAAAGCCTATCTCGTCTCTTGGGTTTCTTACGAAACCCTAATCTCTGAGGTTCCTTCAATTTATTT
>MU772513.1:63946-81570 GCA_026770625.1 Nicotiana glauca
CTGAATCTCGACATGTTTTTACTGTATTTGTTTGTATTATCTTCTATCTGAACTCGCATGTTGAAAACCCTAATTTTCTCGGGGATTTTATTTGAGTTTCCTGGTCTGTTTGTTAGTGGTGGTTTGATTCACCTTATTTTTATCTGAATTAGCATGTTAAAAGCCCTAATTTTGGGATCTTGTTTAAGTTTCTGTTTGTTATTCACTTGATTTACCCTCTCCTATATCTGATTCAGCATGAGTGAAAACCTTAATTTTGGGGATTATCCGGGATTCTAAACCTGTTTTGTTTGTTTGACTGCTCATCTCCTCTAAACTAGTTTGATTCTCGAAAATCCTAGTTTCTTTGAGGACTATTCAATCTCTTTTTGTTTGTGCAACTCATTCGTTGAAATTGCAGTGTGCTTCCATTCTCTTGACTTTTTTTTGGTTCTGATTTCTTTGCATACTTCTGAATCTTTTCTCTATTGTTAAGCACTGAACTTGACTATCATGCCTTTTAGTTACTGCTACATGCTATTATTTTACCACAACTTAGCCTCACATGCCTAAGGCTATGCATTCCTTTATATGTTAAATTTCCCTCTCAAAGTAGCCCTTAATTATGGGTTGACTGCAAATCTCTTTGTGTGATTCTGATTGCACTCTTGTGATTGATTCTTTCCTTATTGTACTGATTTCCCTGCTTTTCAGACCTATTTGAATGCTTGCCTTGAAATCTCGACCCCTGCCTTTCCTACTCAAGTTGATTGATTCCCTTACCTTGATTATACTGGTATTGGGTTCTTATAGACGTTTCCTTGATTAGAGTCTGATGAACCTAGCCTCTATTACCTACTATGTACCTGTACTATGCTTGAAGTACTTCCTTATTAGTCATAGTCAGCATATGTGATCTATTTCCTTGTTTAGCACTTGCATGTTACCGTTTGATTTTTAATTCCTTAAATAAGGGAAGTCTTTGATACTGTTTAATTCTAATTGACACTTTTCCCCTAATTATTGCTGAACTGCAATCCTTACCTTATTTTCTGCCTGTTTTTACACTATAAATACTCTCCTCCATTCTTCAGCACTTTTTTGCTTCTATACTAGTATGTCTCAATTAGTTTACATGCCTCAACAACAATGTGTTTAATTCTGCCCATTTGTTTCTATCATATTGTCACGTGCTCCTCCTTTCCTTTACAGTTCAGTATTTCAATTAGGTATTTAAATTAGTTGTTTGTCATGAATTTAATACTTTATGAATTCCCTTACTCTTTACCCTTTGTGTGTGAGTTGTGGTTCAGGGCATAACAGCACTCTAATATTGCTGTCTATGATCCTGAACTGGATTCTTTGAGTCCCAAACTCAATCAATTCCCATTCCTTTTCCCTCTATGTCTCTGAGACCTGGATTTGAGTCTGATAGTATCCTAATCACTATGGAGACTTTAGTCTGACCTTCAAAAGGTCTGCTCCTAACTTTTTCAAACAAACATGTGGTCAGGGGTGTGCCACCTACTTTGTGGCTAGCTATGACCACCACCTGTCATGGCTTCCCAATTCCTTTTCACTTTGACCTTACTCTTAGCTATAAGGTCTGCCCCTCCCTTGCAAGCCATGCTTTGGGACCCCTGAGCTCCCTCTAAACTTGGATTCCTGAGAGCTGGCTCTTCCACACTGCACTATTCTAATTCTAATGGTATCCTGGGTGTAAGCAATGCCTGGAATCCCTGAGATTCCTTTGAACTTTGAAATACCTTGGATAAAGAGAAGGCTTTGTACATTTAAATCCCGGAAGTGGCTCAATCGCATGTTACCAGACATTAATGGTTGAATTAGGCTCCTCGAATCTAGCTGTTAGCTTTTGATGTATCTTTTAATTTCCAGTTTGATTCATTGGTTTGTAATAATTTTGTATGAAACTCGGGGATTCTAGTAAAAGGGTGTGGGAGCGGACTTTACTTTTCTTGCATCCAAGGGGTAGAAATCATGACTTAGGATTTTATTTTTTATCAAACTAGAAATCCTGCCTATAGGGTCTTTAATATTGATTCAATCACATAGAGACCATGCCTATAGGATTTAACGCAAATCATCTAGAAAGCATGTCCAAAAGATTTAACATCCACGTTCTGTAATTACGCATATAGTAATCATGCCTATAGGCTCTTGCTTTTCTGCATACACAAATGGCATTAGGCAAACCGTTATAGGCTTAACAACAAAGTTTCATATAGACATCATGTGTATAAGACTCCTATTAATGTCATGAAAGGGTGTTAAAATCAATAGGTGTATAGAAAGCATGCCTATAGGAAATCTCATCTTTAATAGTCTCATTCGTTTCTAAAACAGTACCAATTGCTGAACTCGTATCTATCTAAAACTGGTAATTTTCTACTTCTTTCCTGAAACCCGCTAAAATTGGTAAACACTTTCTAATAATTAATCTGCACTTTCCTGAAGCTCGTAAACCTTTTAATCAGTCTACATCTTTTCTGAAACAACTGGTAATTCTTTTTCTAAAAGCAGTTTGCATCTTTTCTCTTTGTTAAAACTGATGCCTCTTTTCTCTAAAATCAACTTGCATCTTTTCTGAAATTACTGGTAACTCTTTGCATCTTTTCCTGAAATTAATAGATCCTACGCCTAGTTTTATTTCAACACATAGACAAAGGGTTGGCTCATTAATTAATTGGGTCAGTCCCTGGAAACTGTATCAGAGTGGCCTAATGCAAACTTTCTATCTAAATGCATGTGTTGAACCGGTCCGCTCTCTGATTAATTATAATCTAAGACCAAATCAGTATTTGTCAAGGCATGATAAGCTAGATGATTGTTTGACTTCTAGGGTTAATTTGAGCCTTGTTTGCTTGTTTGTTCTACCTTTTTATTTGATACTTGTTTTGAATGTCGAGCTAGAATTTTATCCCTTAAACTCCATAAAGGCCTCCATCCCTTTCTTTCCACTCTAGGATTAGAAGCCCTAATACCCCGGGACTGATAGGATTGGGACGGATAGTAGCATGCGATAAGTAAACGATACCGATCTACGCTTTAATACCTTAACGGGATGGGAAGGGTAGACATGGAGATGATGATTACATGATAAAACTCCGCGTACAATCGAGTACCAGTGTTGTGCGAATGATCTATGTAATGTATAAACCTAGGACCCCCTCCTCCATCTTTATTAGTTTAACAACTTTTTTTCTGAATCTTAAAAACTGGTGCACTTTCAATTTTCATTTCTCACATGATTTTTGGTTTGTTCACACTAAGTACTTGACTTCTTCCCTCTATTTGCACACTTTTACCAAACTGCTCCTTTTTAAGATTCAGCATTTCTTTTAACCTTTTGTGCTTCTTGTACTTGTTTATTTGCACTTGCATTTAAAGTCACAATTGTAGCATGGCTGGGAACCACACTAGTGGATCTTGAGGGGTGCCTAACACCTTCCCCTCGAGATAATTTCAAGCCCTTACCCGTACTCTGGTTTTCCAACTCAAAAACCCTTAGTGTCCTAATGCACCTAATCATTAGGTGGCGACACTCCAAACTCTCAAAAAACCTAATTCCCAAAGTGGGAAAAGAGTTGTCTTCCCGAATGTCGTGAACCCGATTCCGCTTTAGGAAAAAAAACGGGGGCGTCGACAGTTCCCTCGTAATTTCTATTCATTCATTGCACAAATTGGGCTCTTTCTTATGTCTTCTTAGACCAATGTGTCCGAAGTCTTGCCATATGCGCCTCAGATTTTTCTAACTCTTCCTGGGAGTCCAAGACTTGTTTCTTCAGCCCTTTAATCAACCTTTCATCGGATAGACTTCTTTCTTTGTATCTATTCTCATTTGCTTAATTTGGGCTTTGAGTGCTTCATTCTCCTGAGCTAACTTCTTTTTATCTCATTCATCGGTTGCAGCCTGTATACTCTTGTCGAACTAGAGGTCCCGGGCCTGTTGCTCCAACTGTCCTATTCTAGCTCGGTACTCCCTTTCCTTGGCTTGCCAATCACATTTCACCTGGACCCATCGGCGAATTGTTGCACGTATGGCCTTTTAGCGGGTCTCTCTGGGATTTGAAACCTTTTGCCAAACCATGACGGATACTTGGGATCTACCTCGCCCCTAGCTTGGTCCTGTATTATGGTTTTAGGCTCGAGGAACCGCCACTCATTCCATATCTTTCGGATTTTGCCTTCAGGAAATGCAGCCTTCGGGCCTAACTCAATGACTTGCCCACTCAGGTCTTCATCATTATGCACTGTCTGGAATCTTCCAAGTTGTCGTAAAACCCGGTAAGGAGCATAAGGTTGTATTCTTCGAATACCCATTAAAAGAATGTAAGAGACCTCTGCTGATGTGTATACAACTTCAGTAACAGGAATTTACCCATAAGCACAGTCAACTTTATCTGCGGTCAGGGATCTTAAGCATGATGACCAGGCCTCAGTACCTTCAGGGAACTCGATACCTGTCACTCGGGTCCCAAATTATGCAATACAACTCAACCCGGTTAAACCGTAGTTCATATAGCCTATGCGGTGACAGAGGTGTTCTTGTATCCACAACTGTAAGAGCAAATTTCAACCTTGAAAGAATTTCACGCCTTCCCGACATTTGGTCAAAGCTCGGTACATTTTTGCTACAATCAGGGGAATCACTATGCTAGTAGGTTTTTTCATGGCAACATCTAGCATCCCTACCAGGCCGAGGTCTATGTGACCATCTTCTCTCGGACAAACCACCACTCCTAGAAAGGCTACCATGAAGGCTAATCCTCGTCGGGCTTCCCATTTGTCTTTATTTCCGGCATGTGTCAAGCCGGTGTTGGGCTCCTCGAAACCTTTTGGGTTACCATACAGGTGATATAGCAAATGCAATGTAAAACACCCTTCCACCAGATACGGGTCTTGAATATCGCGATTGATGTTCAACAAGTCTAAAAACCTATGAAGGGTTACCGGTCGTGGGGCCAGTGGGTATCTACCTCGAAGGTTCCCGCTGAGACCCGTGTATCCCGCAATCTCTTCTAATGTAGGTGTGAGTTAAAAATTTGAAAACCGGAATACATTACGGGTCGGGTCCCAAAATGGTATTAGTGCCTCAATGATATCCTTCCTCGGTTTGATGTTCAGTAAATCAACTGGACCGCCCAAAATCTTGACCACAGTCTCTCTACATCCTTTTCCAAGATCATGCCACCACATATGGAGTTTCAAGGGGATCTCACTCAGGATTGAGAAGGTTTCGATGTAACTTGAAGTCATCCTGCACATTTATTTAGGGGAATTTAATGATTTATTTTGAAAAAAAGGATATTTTTGCAAAAAATGCTTTATTTAGAAAAACAAGGGCTTGGTTTTGCAAATGCGGCCTTTCAGCACTTCTGGGAGGAAGATTTTAAGGCTGTGCCCGCAAACCATTTAAAAATGACTCAAGGTGGCTGTTCTTGCAAAAACGGTCTTCCGCCGTCCTTTTGGGGACATTCGGCTTATTTTAGGCAAGAATGGCATCACCCGACTTATTTATGACAAAAATTAAAATTTTGACATTTTCTGGATATTTTTGCAAAAAGGGAGGTTCGATCCGATGAGGGTTGCCTGCGTATCTCACATCCAGTGAAAATCAAACCAGCGTAGTTCAGGCGGATTCGCCAAAATCAAAACTATTTTGAACAACCATTTTCTTTCTATTTTTTCAAATATTTTTTCAAAAAATCCAGCAGCATTTCAGTACTATTTGGGCATTGGGTTTTTCAAAACAAATGGTCACCCTCACTTAGTCCTAACACTGCTTATTTTTCTCAATTTTCACTCATTTAGACAAGCCGTTCAACATGAAAAGCCGAGCAAATAAATCCGCAAGTAGCACGTAAGATGCATCAGGATGGTCAATTCATTTCAGGTCACCTATCCTAGATGGACCCAACCCCTATGTTGAGTCCCCTAAGCCAACTGAACATGATGCAAACAAACGTCCTGCTAGGGATCTGGCATGAGGTTTTGTTCTTCTAGGTTTACGCCCTAGGTTTATTGGTCTAGACCTGGCTTACCCGAGCGGACAACTCGAGCCGAGGGGAGGCAGCGTACCGGGGATACAGAAGCTCCTCCGGCTTAGCAACTTATCCAAACATCGTTCTAATTTGGGAAAGACTCTAAACAAAAGAGAAGCTACACGAAGTGCACCCTTCTCCATGATATAGAAGACTCAGAAAGAGGAAGGGATTCGCGACAGTTTATATATACAATTTCAACAAATATCAAAGCGGTAAAACATTTAGCTCATATAGCGTGGAACAAGTAGAAAATCAGATAAAGCCAAATATAACAATTGTACTAAGCTCGAATTCTTGAACCCTAAATTGAAATTCTGGGTTCGTATCCCCAGTGGAGTCGCCAGAGCTATCACACCTCCTTTTTTACACACCTACCCTGAAGGATAATGTATAAGGGAGTTTTTCCATTTTAAGTGACATTATTCAAAAATGGGATTATTTATTCAATTCAGAGTCGCCACTTGGGATAGGTTTGGCTTTTGATGTCCCAAGTCACCGGTTTATCTTGAATCCCAAATCGAAGAAATTTTAACTTTCCGAATGGAGTCTACGAACCAAATATTCTGAATAAGAAATTTTGTTGACCCGAGGGAAGGTATTAGGCACCCCTGAAACCCGTGGTTCTAGAACGGTCGCTTAAATTATTATAAATTGCTAAAAAATCTAATTTTTATACATGCTCCAACCTATAGTACAATTTTAAGATTATTTACCATTTATAGTTAAATTTCTTAAGGAAGTGAACGTCGTTTAAAAATATATTTTCGGATCACGTCACATGAAATGCACCCGGATCCTCGACACATTCTTATTCGACGTTTTTGGATTTGGATTTGGGTCACATGAAATGCACACCTGTATTTAAAAAGGTAAGATTATTAAAAGCGCGCCTAAAATGACTAACGGGTTATTTTCTTTGCGGAGGGCCGTGAAATTCGCTAAATGGCACATCCCAAATTCTAAGTATTTTAATTAAGTATTTAATGAGGGCCCCGCAATTTATGTATTTTGTTAGGCGAGGCTCGTCTCGTTTATTATTTAAAGGCTAGCCCTAAAGTAAATAAAGTTTTCTATTTAATTGTCTCCAAAAATAAGGGAAGTCCTAGTTAATTAGCATGCTCATGCATCATTATTCTTACTTAAAGTATTTAAAGGAAACTAAGATCAGTGCATTGGGCCTTCAAACCGACCCAAAAGAAAAAAAAAGTAATTTGGCATGATCTTTTATAAGGGAATGCCAATCATGGGCTCCTGTCTAAGCCCAATAGGATACAAGTCAAGCAATTTAGATTTCACATCAGTTTTTCATGTACCATATGTAAACATAATTCAAATTAAACACGGGTGACTGACCGAAAATCTGGAATTGACAAAAGAATTTAAATTACTAAACCAAACGTAGATCAGTCATGATTTCATTTTAAACAATTCTGAGTATTTTGACGTAACTAAACTTTCTGAAAATAAAGCAGTTCATGATCCAAACATAGTTTGAGCCATTGAATTTTAAACGTCCTTAACTTAATTAAGTCCTGTCCAAGCTATTTTTTACCATAGTTCCAATTTAGCTATGACACGACTCCATTGATATGTTAGCTCCTGATTTCAATCTACCACACGATAAGATAAACATCCACACCTCAATCAATCTACTGAGATCTACGCGTTCAGCACTTAGAATCCTAAAAGCTGACTAATATGCGAAATTAACCACATTGCCAGGAGGTAGTCAATATGCCTCAATTACCTACACCTGCTTAAACTTGAATCATTTACAGTCTACTTGAACAATACCTTCAACTAGCTTACTCAGAACATTCAAACTGAAACTATAAATGATGGTTCGTGTAGTCCAAATTAATTACAACACACTAATACAAGTAAATAGTCCAAATCTGCAACATAATAAGGCATCACTTTCATTTCATCTTCAACTTGGGATCTACATCAAAAGGAATTCAGTATATGTACCTGGAAATCAGAGAACAGTAAGAAGAAGAAGAAATCAGCAGCAATAGAAGTTCCCAACAACAGCTCAGGAATTAGCTCGGAACCCAGTAAAATCAGCAATACAAAATACCAGCAAATAGACCCAAAACTGACTGAATAAACCAGTTTCAACTTGAAATCAACCAACGAACTCAAATATACCCAAAACTGACTCAAATTGGAATCGAATACACCCCGAATGAAACAGTAAACTTCAGGAAAAGCCTCAGTAACTAGAAACACTCAAAATAGCTTGAAGAAAACCAGAAATGGCTTTGAACTAAATTGCAAAATTTTATAGACTCAGATTTCTTTAAAGTCCTAATGGAACAGTACCTATTTTGGGATTTTTCTTTCTTGTTTCTATTTTTTTTGGTTTTTGAAGGTTTTTGGAATTTGAAATTCAAATTTCAAATCTGAAACTTGAAGAGAATTTTTTGAGAGAATTTTTCAGATCTGTCCTACTGAAATAAGGCCAAAATGACTGCCTTTTATAGGCAAAGTAAAGGGGAAACTTCATATTTGCATTTACACCCCTAGTCCCTCTTTTAATTTTTCAGTTTTGCTCATTTTCTAAATTGTTACTCAAGTCACTATACTAAATTTACTGAAGTCTAAACTAAATCCTTATTCTAGAAGGGCCTAGGGAATTCTAGCATTATCTACAACATTATTGTGCAATGCTAAGTACCAAACTAGCCCTGAATTTGTTTGAAAATTACAAACCGAATACTAAACTAAGCTTTCAGACAATTTTAACCTAAATAAGGATTATCAGCTATAACCATGACACATTAGCCTAAGCTAAACCTAATAACTGATTAAGACTAACTACTGAATTAAGGAAAAACTAAACTAAACTAATTAAAAACAACTAGTATCAACCATAAAGAAATACTGAACAACGAATTAAGATCATTCAAGCCCAAACAAAGTCAATTAAAAACTATTAAAGCAAAAGATTAAACTAATATATAAAACTTAACTGACCAAGGAAAATCAAGCACAAAATTAGAACACAAAATCAAAACAAACTGACCAAAACTAAAACAAAAATTAAAATAAAAATTAGAAATTATGAGAACAGAAACCAAAAGAAAAAGGTTAAACAAAGAACAGGAAACAGAACTCACCGGACTACCTTTGAATTTGATGAGTTTCCATGGAATTTTTGGGTCACAATTGTCCTTAATCATGGGTTTTTTTTATGACAAAACACATGATTAAGGGCTATTATAGCCCAAAATCGAAAAATCCTCGACATTAGGGTTTTAGGGTTTTTTGGCCAATTTGCGATTTAAAATTCGAAAAGCTTCGGTGAGTATTTGCGGGAAGCTATGCCTAGATATGGAAATAGGAGGAGGAGAGGATTTAAGGGTGTTAATTTGGACGGGAACGGAGGTGGCGCCGCCGCGGGCGGCGGAGGCGGCGTTCACGGATTGAGATATTCTACCGATTTGTCTATGTTTCGGAAGAAACTAAGCTTAGATTTTGAATGGGAAGGACAAGGGGGTACCATGGTGTACTTTTGGATGAGACTGGAGATCGGCCGCCGTCGGAGACGATTTCCAGCCGGCGGCGGATGGTGGAGGCACAGAAGGGTACGAGGAAGACGAAATCTGTCTCTAGGGTTTCTAATATTTTCAGACAGTTTTCTTTAATGTGGAGATTAAACTTGGGCCGCTAGATTATGGAGATGGACGGCTGGGATTGATTGAGCATTTAACTAATTCAAAACGACGTAGTATTTGTCTTATACTACATCGTTTTGTTGGTCTCAGTGGGCATGGTCATTTGGACAGGTTGGGGGTGAATTTGGGCTATTTTGGCCAAGTTTTTGGGGTGAAATCTGGTTGGGCTGGCCCAAAATTGGGTGTTTATTAAGGCTAGCCTTTCTTTAATTCTTTTTTATTTGCTTTCCTTTCTTCTTTTTATTTTTATTTACTCTATTTTTTTTTCTGATTTTATTAAATGCAACATTAAAAGTTAGGATCCAAATTAACTACAAAAATATACCAATTAATTCCTAAATAAACTAATTCCTAATTAAAAAGCAAACTAAGGCAAAATTATAATGGAAATGAAAAGAATCATTTTCGTTGTTTTCTTTATTTTTGTATTATTGATTTTACTAATAAAAAATACTAAAATTGGAACTTCGATGCTATTATGTATTTTTTTGAATTTTAACAATAAAAACACAGCCATAAACATGTAATCAAAACACAAAAATCATGCAATTAATTCCCTAAAAATTCAAATACTAAAAGAAAAATTCTAATTTTAATGGATTTTATAGGAGTAATTAAGTGAGGCAAAAATCATGTCCTTACAACTTTCGTCAACCTAGATCTGACCAGGCTCCATTTAACGCCAAGCAGAGGTGACTTGAGGTCCGCTCGAGGATGCCGACGTAGTTTCTGATCCGGTCAATGTCCCATTCACGATTTTTGCGATTCAAAGATTTTAAGGTTCATCATTTTCAATTCCTTCATTGTAGTTGCTGAAATTTAATCAAGAGTTCGCAGATTAAGGTCCATCTAAACTTATCTCTTTTATATGTTTGATGTCTCTGTTTGCATATGTGTTTTACATGACATTGGCTCGTTATCTAATCCGCTCGTCCACTCACTGATCTTGTTTGTTGTTTCACATATTTGTTAGAAGTTTCTACAATGGGCTTAGGTTTAAATCCTCTAAAAATGATTGTTTGAGTTTGTGGCTTAATTTTGTTATATTTTCGTTTGTTTCCTTTCACTCTTGTCCTGTCTCGATTAAATACAGTAGCACCACGTTTTTTTTTTCGTTTTATTAGAGTGCAATGGCAACGCATGCATACAATTTCTTTTGTTATCAAATTTTGTGTGTGATCAATATTTAATGGTTTTAGATTTTAGCCTTTCGGTGTTTTTTTTTTGAGGTCCTGATGTTATGTTTAAGTGCTTGGGATATTTCTTTGGCCTAACTCATGGTTAAAAACTTCTTTGTGAGCAAATATCTTGTGAAATTAAAATGAAGTGAGATGGTCTTATCAGTTACAATTGATTATCATTGGATGGAAACATTTTCAGTCATGCAGGCTTAAGAAGGTTACTGATTGTGCTGGTTGTTTTATTATTCAAATGTCATGATTTCTTATTAGAACTCTATGTTCTAATCTCATTGGAATTTTTGATGGTATCATTTTGGCCATATGAAATTGGAATCTACTTGTTAGACATGCTTTGTATCCCTTGCTCATTCTTTCGATGTTAATCCATTGTATGAATCATCGTAGTATTGTCTGGATAGTTTGGTAAGCATTTCAATACAAGGAGGAGTTTGTTTGGTTAGTCCTTAAAATTCGAGGCGTGCCATTTAGTTGCATTTCCATGCCCCTCGCAAAGTTGCACACGCGTAGTTGCTTTAGGCGCGTTGTTTTAATAATTCACCTTCCTAAATTTGGGTGCACATTTATGTAACCCAAATCCAAATCTCAACGATGTTAAAATATGTCAAAAACCACGGGTGCATTTATGTGATTTGGTTCGAGACGTGTTTTAACGACGTTGCAATTTTTTTTGAAAATAATAATAAAAGCGGCTAAAAGTTAAAATTTGCACATAGGTTCATAATTGTTTAAAATCACATAATTTAAGCCGAATATGACAGTTGAGCGACTGTGCTAGAACCACGGAACCCGGGAATGACTAACACCTTCTCCCGGGTTATCAGAATTCCTTACTCGGATTTCTGGTTCGCGGACTGTTAAACAGAATCATTCTTTTCCTTGATTCAGGATTCTAAACCGGTGACTTGGGACACAATAAATCTCCCAAGTGGCGACTTTGAATCTTCCATAATAAATCCCGTTTCGATTGTCACTTCAAGTTGGAAATAACTTCCTTTATTATATCCCTTCACGGGGGTGTAGTAGGTAAAAAGGAGGTGTGACAGCTCTGGCGACTCCACTGGGGAAAAGAGCCCAGAACTTTAGTTCAGGGTTTGAGAATTCGAGCTTGGAATAATTGTTGTATTTGGCTTTGTTTATTATCTGATCTTATTAATGTTTGGGACTAATGTGCAAAATGTTGCTTTTTACCGCTTTGATATTATTTGAATTGTATATATAAAACAGTTACTAAACCTCTCTCTTCTCACCTCCGGGGATTTGCTCGCTGGTCGAGACTCGCTATTCTGTTAGTTTCATACCTTGAAGTAAGAAAGAGGCCGTAAAAGTTACTAAGCCGGATGGCCTTTTGGTTCCCGGTACGTAGCTCCCTCTTCAACTCAAGTTGTCCGCTTGGGTAAACAGTCTAGAACATATTCCCAGGTTTTGGACCTAGAATAACTCAGCCTCATGTCGGATCCCCGGTAGGAATGCTTATCTGCATCTTGTGCATTTTGACTTAGGGGACTCAACACAGGGGTTGGGTCCATATAGGACAGGTGTACCCAAAATAACAGACCATCTTGATGCATCCTATGTGCTACAAGTTGCATTTATCCAAAGGTAAAAGGGTCATTTGGCGTACCAATGATAGTTGAGGGGAAATGGGAAAAAAAAGAGAAAAAAGAAGAGAAAAAAGTAAAAAAGAGGGTGAGGTGTGAAAATAAAGCAAGTAGGGCCCAATTTTGTTTTGTTACATTTTTTATTAAGGAAAAAGACAAAAATTATATTTTACACTTTTTCATCATTTTCAGAAAATCAAAAAATCAAAAAAAAAAAGGAAAAAAAAATTCAAAAATGTTTTGCATGTATCATCATTTTTCAAGAAAAAGCAAAAATATGTTTCTCTACATTAGTTGTTTTTTTAATTCTCGCCCGTATCCAATCTGCCCGAACTACGCATACCTGATTCTCGTCTTTCGAGGCGTGATGCGTAGGCAACCCACATAGGGTCCAGTCTTCCTAGTGAGTTTAGGTTCTTGCCTTCGAGGGGTCTTAGCCAAATCTTGCATTTTTAGCCACTTTTACCCACATAGTTTAATTTTTGAAAAATAGTCGCAATCGTGTCTTGCATGTATCCAACAGGAAAGATTATTTTCTCACATAGTGTTTTAGTTCTTTAATTTTATTTGGTCTAATTTTCGCATACAGGTATGGATTTACTTACCGGAGTTTGGACATGACAGAGCCTCAGGACCATCTAGTCAGGATTGTTCATTCAGGATTGGATCAAAAGAGGATTTTCTATTTTTTTTAATGTTATGTTGTCTTTTTATCTTCTAGTTTTGTATAGTAATGTCGAGGTTTTATTATTATTGTACTTACTATTTTGCATTTGAATAGGTGTGTAATAAATAAAAAATCCAAAAAAAAAAAAAGAGAATTGCATTTTATATTTTCGTTAGGAATTTTCTTTAGAATACTAATTGTAGAAATGAAAAAAATATATATTTTTGAGGTAGTTTTTCCTTTAGGCAATTAATATCTAGGACATAAAATATTTTTTTTATATTTTCTTTACTATATTTGGACAAAAAATTAAAAAAAAAAAAAAAGAAGAAGAGAATTTCCTTTAGTACCTTTTTAAAAACTTTCTTTAAGGCGTTAATTCCAAAATTCAAAAAGATTTTCTTTTAAGATGTTTCTTTGGGACATTAGTGAAATTTGAAAAAAAAGAGTTTCTTTATTTTTATTAGAACTTTAGGATATTGTACATAGAAAAAATATATATGCTTTACTTTTGTTTACCATTAGAATTTCTTCTTTAGGCAATCAAAATTAAAATCCAAAAATATTTTGTTTCATCTTTTTCGTTGCTTGTTTTGAAATCTTGCGTCAGGATATTAAATGAAAATTCAAAATATTTTTCTTTGGTTTATTGTTTGGACTTCATTTCAGAAAAGAGAATCAAAAAATATTTTTCTCTTGTAGGATTTTTCCTTAATAATTACTCATAGAGTCTTTGTTTGAAAAAGAGAAAAAATGCCCGTTAAGCTTGAGTTTAGAACATTAAGTTTAGAAAATTCAAAAAAAAATAATTTGCTTCTTTCATTTCTCTTTTCTCATTAGAGCAGTCATTAAAGTAAAAAAAAAAAGAATGTTAATTTGTTTACTTTATTTCCATTCTTTCAGAACTACGCAAATATCTGATTCATATGGGGTCATGATACGTAGGCAACTTACGTAGGGTTTGATCGAATCATTTTTTATAATTATTAAAGAAAAGAAGAAAAAAAAGGAAAAGATAAAATGGAAAAAGAGAGAAAAAGAAAGAAAATATGATGAAATTGTGGGGAGGTGAGAAATGAGAAGGAAGGAAGAGAGTGATAATTAGAAGGAAAAAGAGGAAGGAAAGATGAGCAAGCAAGTGCTAGAAAAGCAAAGAAAAGAGAGGATTGAAATGAGCAACTTGGGATGATGCCAACTGACCTTCATACCCTCGAAGTCATGCTAGAACCGATAACTGTGACTAGGTGCATTGCACGCAATGTGATATTTTGCTGCTAAATGCCCTAACGCTAACGGGATGGCTTCATTTATTATATTCATAGCAGAAAAGTGGTTGGTTTGTGGTTTTCAAAGTGGTAATTCTTCTCGACAATACGAAGTCAAAAGGCAAAGGCAGACAACAACAGAACTGGGTTGGTTGACACCGGTGCTCAAAAACAGTTGGTTGAAAAGGACAATGGGTTGGTTGAAGAGATACAGATGTTAAGATAACACGTGACAGACATGTATCAGTCATGGATGGCTGGAAAGGCACCACCCCTGCCACCACCGAGTTTCTTAGATACTACCCTTACCCAAACTCCGGTCATAGTGTCGGATGATTCCCCATACTCTCTAGATCCACCTGCTTATCATTGCTTTCCTAACCGTCCTTGTAGCTCCATCACTCACCCTCCAATTACCTCTCCCCAAAATTGTCCTCCTGTCATGTACACTATCCCTAACAATGAATACCCATTCAAAGCTCATGATGCCCAATTTTACCCCTCAAAGGTTACCCATAAGGTTTCTGACTAATACAAACAGAGCCCTCGGGATGAGCTTCATGGTGAAAATGAAAAGGTTACAGGAAAAGTAGGGCAGCATGAGATATCCATGAAGCTGAAAGGCGTAGAACAATCCTTAAAGAACATGCAAGGGATGGGAGACATGGTAGCATGGCTTGCAAAGAACTGTATGTGTCCCCTGACGTTCGCGTGCCCACGGGGTTCAAAGTGCCAAAATTTAACTTGTATGATGGGTGTGGAGATCCGATAGCCCACCTAAGGGTCTATTGCAGTGAAATGAGAAGTGTTGGAGAGAAAGATGACTTGTTGATGGCATATTTCAGTAAGAGCTTGACTGGGGCAGCTTTGGACTGGTATAATCGTCAAGATGTCGGTAAGTGGCCTATATTGGGTGACATGGATCAAGGTATTGTGCGATATTTTCAGTACAATAAAGACATTGTCCTAAATTGCTCCTCCCTATCTTAGATGGAAAAGAAACCCAAGCAAAATTTTAGGGACTTTTGGCTCAGATGGAACGAACAAGTTTCTCGAGACAATCCTTCCATTGATAGAAACGATGTTGCTGAGCCTCGCCAACGACAGGGTCCAGTGGTCGTTCTTGCCAAACATCTTCAGCCTCAACCCCAACCCCAAACCTGTCCCTGAGGTATACATAATCCACCTCAGCATTATCCTCCGAACAACAACCGGTCATATGTCTAACCACTGGGTCACTCCCTAGGGCGAGCACGCGCTTCCCAAAATCCACGTGTGCCTTCACAGCATTTTCAAGCATCAAACAATCCTAGAAAACTGAGGCATGGAGGGAAACAAAGGCAAAAAGATAATTTCACGCCCATCGAAGAATCCTACACAAGTAGGTTTGAAAATTTAAAGCATTCTGGCCTGATTGAGCCGCTCCTCAGCTATACTCCAGACCCAAATGCGAAAGGCTTTGATCTTACTATTCGATGCATGTACCACTCTAATGTCCAAGGGCATAGCATTGAAGACTGTCGCTCTTTGAAAAGGGAAATAGAAAGAATGATTCAAAAAGGGGTAGTTGTGGTCAATGACAATGACAGGGAGCACCCGAATTCTCTTGGGAACTTGTTGATTAAAGTTGATAATGGTCTTGGAAATGTTGATGCGAAACTCAATGGCTAAGATGCCGTGCTTGGTAATTGGGAAGATGCTCCATTTCTTGGTTAGCCGGAGTGGAGTTTTTGGTAGTTTATTTTGTTGTCATTTCTGTTGTTCACATTATTTCAGGGTTGTAATTCGAATATTGTCTTGTGACTCAAATCCTTCTATCCTTTCATTTTTCCTGGTTTGTTTAGTCGTAGTAACTCGTTTAGTGCTATCTAGGTTTGTTCTAGGGTTGTAACACCAGTCTAGTTTGCTTGTCTTGTTGTTCGAACCGTTTCACCGTCTGTCTTATGCAATTTTCTGTTTTCTGCCATTTCTAGTCATTTTTGTGTTGTTCTCTTCTCCTTTTATAGTTCTTTTCATGCTGATTCTAGTGACATGACATGCACGCATAATTTTAGACCTGGTCTTATAAGTCAGTTTGGTCATGAAGCAATGGAACAATTTTGAAGATGATAGGGACATTTGAGGGAAATAAGTAAAGGCATTTTGAGATCACTTCACGCCCAAATTGTGTGAAACTGGGGCAGATAGTACATAAAGAAAACTTATTAAAATGCATCATGCCGCATCGGGTTGAATCTAAAGGAAAGTTTGCCCAAATTGACAGTAAGGAGAGTGAGAGTGTTGTCTAATGGAGCTTTATATTCAACATGTGTAGAAGGTGAATGTGTGGATATGGTTATCAAATCTGGTACAATCAAAAGATGATACGAATGTTTTCTGTGGTTTGTTTAAATGTGTTGTTTGTGCTTGGCATGTTTCGAAGATTGGAATGACGAAGGCATTTTGTTTTTCTACCTAAACACTTTATCCTTCGTTACCCCTTTGAGCCTTATTTGTTTTCTTTCATACCCCTCTTTCAGAATCAGTAGCAAAGATCAGAAATACAAGCGTGAAAGATAAGTAAAGGGAAAAAAGGAGAAAAGAAAAAGAATGAAAAGAGAGAGAAAAGAAAGAAAAAGAAAAGAAGAGAAAGAGGAAGAAGAAGGAAGAAAAAATCACAACAACAAAGTAATTTCTATGTCCTGAACTACGTTTGACTTGATTCCGAAAGGATACATAGGTAGCATCTCTCTGAGGTTCAGTCACACCAAAATAAAATCCAAAAGTCCCCAAGAAAGAAACTGGGGCAGAATTTGTGGTTGTTGTGAGAAAACTTATTCCTAAAGCTGTAATTTTTGAACTCGTGTTGAATTGTTTTGAGCCTTTGATACCCTCTCTTTCTAACCCCATCCATAGTCCAAAGAAAGACCTTCCGATCAGTCTACGAGAGATTCTAAGGCGAGCAGGTCAAGGTGAATCATATTAGGGGCAACACTCTGGTCCAAATGAGGAAAATGAAAATGAGAGAGTCTTATTGATGAAAACCCTCAAGGGTACCTCAAGGCGATTAAATGTGAGAGAAATAAAAAAATGAGAGAGTCTTATTGGTGAAAACTGTCACACCTCCTTTTGGCGCTACCGCACCCCCGCGAAGGGCGTGGTAGAAGGGAGTTTTTCCAATTAAAGGAC